>JAJAQF010000297.1:0-30283 GCA_020510985.1 Pholidichthys leucotaenia
TCGTCTTGCTAAAATTTTACAGATTATCTTAAGGTCGGCGTTTAATAGGCTTATTGGTCTCATATTTTCACATTTATTAGAGGGCTTACCTGGTTTTGGCAGCAGTATAATTAAGGCATTATTTATGTATGATGGTAAATTATTATTTTGAAATGCTTCTAAAACCATTTCCAAAAAAGGTTTTATTAATTTATTCTTAAATTTTTTATAAAGGTCAACTGGAAGACCATCTGGTCCTGCACTTTTTCCTGATTTCATATTATCAATGGCTAGCCCAACTTCTTCTTGACTAATTTTAGACTCCAATATCTCCCTGTTTTCATTTGGAATACACGGTATAGATAGTTCGTTCAAAAACCCATTTAGTTTTGTTAAATCAGGTTCATTTTTGGTATCATATAATTTTTCATAGTAATCTCTAAAGGCTCTATTAATTTCTAAAGGATCTATAACTACCTGTCCGTTACTTATAATACTGGTAATTGGTGTTTTAATTTCCAATTGTTTAATCTGCCATGCTAATAATTTTCCTGATTTTTCACCTTGTTCATAAAAAGATTGTTTCAATCTTAGAAGACTCGAGGCAGCTCTATTCGCTGATTTTTTGTCGTATTCAGCTCTCAAAATCAGTAATTCATTCTCCAACCTTGGGTCACTTCCTGCATACACTTTTTCCTGAAGATTTTTTATTTTATGTTCCAATTTAGCTCTCTCCTCTCGAGTCTTCTTAGATTTTGATCCTGTATAACTAATAATATGTCCCCTGTCCTTTAGTTTTTTAGTTTATCCCTTTTTCTCATTATGTTTTTAATGTTGCAGCATGGCACCGAGACAAATTCCTAGTTTGTGTATCACATGAACAATGGCAATAAACCTGATTCTGATTCTGATTCTGATTCTGATTCTGACACTCAGCTGACCGACCGTTGACAGGCGGAAGCCCCACCGAGCACTTTCACAATAAGAGCCCGGAGAGGCCAGAATACTGCCCGCAGCTGTCAAGGCCGGCAGCGAGACATAGCTTAGCCCGAGCGCGATCAGAACCGACGCTCGGGTCATAACATGTATTCTTTTTAGATGTTTTATTAGGTAGTTTTTATCAACCTTTTTGGGTGCTTAACGTTCTCCCTTTTAAAACTGTGGTTTTAGTTGTGTTTAGACTTATTTATTCTTGCACTGTATTTGTACAAGGGCCCTTCCCATTTTTGTTCCCTAGTCCAGGGGGTCAGCATCCTTTACCACTCAAAGAGCCATTTGGACCCAAAAACCCTTTGACACTTCAAATGAAATAACACTGCATATAACTTTTTTTTCCCCCTTTATGCTATGTATAAACAAACTATAATGTGTTGCATTTATGAAATCAGGGGAACTCCTGCAGAGAAACAAACAATACATTTCTGCCTGCAACAACAAACATTTTGAACTCAGACAAAGACATTGGGTTGAAGGAGAGAGCTATTCTAGCACTGATGACTCCTGATCCTTCGATAAAAATCTCATTATTCCGCTGAAAACAATACCGAAAGCTCAGAATTCCAACACAAACCAGCGATGTGATTTGGGTTGATTGGGGAAATTATCTGAAAATTCAGCAGGGGGTCCTGAGGGACACAGTCCCCCAGCGGGGTCTGGGGCAGAGCCCGTGAGGTGGTGGTGGGGTGGGAGTCAAGGGGGGCAAGGCCCCCCGAAGCTCCTGGGTTTTTTATGATTTTAAGTACCAGAACTGTGCTTAAATGACATAAAACAAAACAGCTGAATGCCACTTATTACTGTATTAATAGATAAGATAAGCCTTTATTAGTCCCACACCGGGGGAAATTCCAGGATTGCAACAGCACAGGGATAGCAACACTCAGAGCAACAATCAGAAGGCAAGAAAAAACAAGCAAGCAAGAGCAGCTAATATACATATTGTACATATTACTATAAAATATATATATACACACACACACACACAGACACACAGTGCAGAGCATTGTAGCTGGATGGAATAAATATATGAATATATGAACACACAGTGCAGAGCATTGTAGCTAGATGGAATAAATATGTAAATATATAAACACCCACAGTATGGAGCATTGCAGCTAGGTGGAATAAATATGCAAGAATAATATTGACAATAATATTGACTTATGTTCCAAGAAGATAGCATTCCTAAAATATTCCAACAAGCTTTATCCATCACATGCTTTAACACTTGATCACATCAAAATCAGTTAATTTTATCTGTTCCATAATAGAAATAAAATTCCAACATCCCATTACTTTTTATAATTTCAGCATTCATTTCAGATCACCAGTTTCAATCTCCATTCAGACTTGAGCAGCTCATTTTTCACAATCACTGATGCAGCCAAGTCTTAGAAATATTCAAAAGTTATGAGTCAATGTCCACTGTGCACTGTCAATTTCAAACTGTCTGGAATCATAAAAGGGGATGGTTAACTTTTATTACCGTTTCCTCCCTCGCGCAGACCAGCTCATACAGCCGTTTTACGCCACCAGTAACAGAGAGTTAATGACTCTCCACCTGGCCATACCGATTACCAGAAGTGGCCATACGCCACTTCCAGTCCTGCCTGAAAGGGCGCAGCTTCACTGCGTTCGTGGACCACAAGCCGCTAACGTACTTAACGTACTTTATCTTCCTGGAAGATAAAATAAAGCGGAATTCGGTGAATTAGCAGAAAATCACATCCCTGAGAACATGTCGCCATGAATCTTTGAAAAAGCATACAACGAGCCATTTGATTGGTCCAATCGTTTGCAACTATCCAATCGCAGGGCTGTCAAGCTACTGCAATACAGCAGTAGCTTGAACACAACACATCCGGGTTATCGCAGGAGACGACTTCCGGGGAAGCGACGAGCGCTTATGTAATCGTGTTGATTTTCGCTGACGGTGATTAAACTTTAACACGTTTTTTTTTTAGATTTTACAAGATCACCATAATCTTCAAATTTAGAATTACATTTCAAAAACTAATGAACTAAAATAAAATACATTTTAATTAAATACCTCATTATTTATTTTCCAAAGCCACAGGGAGCCGCAGCAGAGGGATGAAAGAGCCGCATGCGGCTCCGGAGCCGCAGGTTGCCGACCCCTACCCTAGTATGTCTTGAGTGCTTCCACACTTAGGGCTCTTTGGTCCTGGAGGTTTCAGGGTGGTGTTCCTGATGTCTGACTGTCTGGTGTGTGTGTGAATACTGGTCGGGTGGACTACAGAAACTGAATTGCCCCTTGGGGATTAATAAAGTTTTCTGTATCTATTTAATGTCATCATTAACTTCAATTATTAATAAATGTAAAGGGTGTTTTAGCATAAGTAGGTACAATCATTCTGGTAGATGTTCTAATGGGGCTTTCGAACATCTACCAGATTGACTGAAGATGTTCTGAGGTTTCTTTAGAACAATGACACTTGGAGAATGGTTCTAAACTGTGTTTGTGGTGCTGTGGTCCAGAAGATGACCCTGAGTTCTTTGTCATCCACCAATAGTGACCTAGAACTCTGGTGTCATACGAGCCACTCTGGGGTGAAGAAGATGAGGACCCAAATGCCAGGCGGTTCTGTAACCCATTATTTATTCACAAACAGAAAATAAAGCTGCGCTTGGGCAGAAATAAAAAGGCAGAAACAGGCAGACGACAGACACGGGGCAACAGGCTTGGCAGTAGCGTGTGAGAAAGGCTGATGTGCAACAAGGACACCACACAGGACACGGACTGAAACGCACATGCAGTGTTGTGGAAAAGTGTTTGCCCCCTTCCTGATTTCTCATTTTTTTCTCTGTTTGTCACACTTAAATGTTTCAGTTCAAACAAATTTAAATATTAGACAAAGATAACACAAGTAAACACGAAACGCTGTTTTTAAATGAAGGTGTTTATTATTTTTTCCCTTGTCCTGTCAGGCAGCTCGGCAAACAGAACAGGGATCTGTCACTCTTACTGTGCCAAAACAGATTTACTTTGCCAAGAGGAGCCTACACACGTGGACAAAATTGTTGGTACCCCTCTGTTAATAAAAGAAAAACCCACAATAGTCACAGAAATTATTTGAATCTGACAAAAGTGGTAATAAATAAAAATTCTATGAAAATCAATGAAAACCAATGAAAATCAGACAATGCTTTTGAATTGTGGTTCAACAGAATTGTTTTAAAAAACAAACTCATGAAACAGGCCTGGACAAAAATGATGGCACCCCTAGAAAAGATAATGTGACCATAGGGACATGTTCAACCAAGATGTGTCCTCTAATTAACATCACAGGTGTCTTCAAACTTGTAATCAGTCAGTCGGCCTATTTAAAGGGTGACAAGTAGTCACTGTGCTGTTTGGTGACGTGGTGTGTACCACACTAAACATGGACCAGAGGAAGCAAAGGAGAGAGTTGTCTCAGGAGATTAGAAAGAAAATGATAGACAAGCATGTTAAAGGTAAAGGCTATAAGACCATCTCCAAGCAGCTTGATGTTCCTGTGACTACAGCTACACATATTATTCAGAAATTTAAGATCCACGGGACTGTAGCCAACCTTCCTGGACGTGGCGGCAGGAGGAAACTTGATGAAAAATGGAAGTGACAAAAGGTATACAAAAGGTAACAAAAGAGCCCAGAACAACCTCTAAACACATTCATGGTGAACTCCAAGGTCAAAGTACATCAGTGTCAGATCACACCATCCGTTGTTGTTTGAGCCAAAGTGGACTTCATGGGAGACGACCAAGGAGGACACCACTGTTGAAAACAAATGATAAAAAAGCCAGACTGGAATTTGCCAGACTGCATGTTGACAAGCCACAAAGCTTCTGGGAGAATGTCCTATGGACAGACGAGACAAAACTGGAACTTTTTGGCAAGACACATCAGCTCTATGTTCACAGACACCAAAATGAAGCATACCAAGTGTCTTGAATCTGTGCAGGGTACAATGAATGGCTAAGAGCCAAACATTGGACTATTCTAAAGTGGCCTTCTATGAGCCTGATCTAAATCCTATTGAACGTCTGTGGAAGGAGCTGAAACATGCCGTCTGGAGAAGGCACCCTTCAAACCTGAGACAACTGGACCAGTTTGCTCATGAGGAGTGGGCCAAAATACCTGCTGAGAGGTGCAGAAGTCTCATTGACAGTTACAGAAATCGTTTGATTGCAGCAATTGCCTCAAAAGATTGTGCAACAAAATATTAAGGGTACCATCATTTTTGTCCAGGCCTGTTTCATGAGTTTGTTTTATAAATTCATTCTGTTGAACCGCAATTCAAAAGCATTGTCTGATTTTCAATGGTTAGTTTTCATAGAATTTTTATTTATTACTACTTTTGTCAGATTCATGTTATTTCTGTGACCATTGTGGGTTTCTCTTTCATTAACAGAGGGGTACCAACAGTTTTGTCCACGACTGTATACAGTACCTAACTGTGTATTGTATATTGTTGAAAACTCCTCCTGTAATAACTTTTAATACTTTATTTTAATTATTTTACCCATGGAAGACCCAGCAGGATGGGGAAGAGGAAAAGGAAGTGTGTGGAGGGGGAAAGAGAAGGGAGCGAGACAGACAATAAAACAAACAAACCAGCAACTAAAACACACAAAAGACAAACTGCTTCTTCCACCGAAGATGTCTCAACACGAGTCTGGTTTCCACACCTGTTAAAGGAGAGACACTTGTGCGTGTACGTCTGTGTGTGTATGAGAGTGTGTGCATGTGAGTGGTTTGTCAGGAAACATACGAAGCGGGAGGCCGGTGGCAGCAGCTCTCCCCCCGGGCCCAGGTGAGCCCACATTGCCAAGAGGCACTACCCCCCCTTAATCCAGCACCTCCCGATTCGCAGACACACCCTTCCCCACACCTTCACACCCACACGCCCCCATGTACTCCCATATGCACTAACTCCCTCTCACTCACCCAGACCAACCCATTCTTTGTCACTCCTGTACCCGCCCAAACACCCCTCATTCACCCTTGTTTCATAAATCGGCTGCAAAGTAGATGCAGCGAGCCTCAACGTGCACCAGCGCCCGGCAGCGGCCGGGGAGACCGCCAGCAAAGGCCACAGAAGCAGACTCCCACCCCCGGTGCCCACCCGAGTGACTGATCAGCGGACCACCACAGGCGCCCCGAGATGTCACCCGACATGCAAAGTGCCGCACAAAACCGACTCACCATCACCACCTCCATTCATCACCCCCTCACTCTCACTTACTCTCATATTCAGTCCCCCTCTCACTCCCTTAGTTGTATCTGTACACTTAGTAGCATCCAGGGGTTGTGATAACATGACAGGCCCAAGGATCCCAACCGAGCCCCCATGCTCCCAGCAGGAGGAAGACCCCCACCCCCCTCCCCTCTGCACAAAACATGGTGGATGTATGTCGGTTATATGATGTCATTGTGTGTAAATGTGTGGACTACCAAAGTGCAATTAAAACTGGGGGGAAGGTGATTTGAGCACCGCTAGCCACTGCAATGGGCAGTGGGGCCCCCATCCCCCCAAGCCCTCAGTGTCTAAAATGCAATTAAAATTGAGGTGAGTGCAGCCCCACCACACAGCAAAGGTTTCCCCTTCGCCGACATAGTGTGGCACCCCCCCCCCCAAAGCCCTAAATGTATCCAAGAAGATACGTATTCCACCCAGAGTCAGGGGGAGGGGGAGGGCGGGAAATAAGACTGGGAGGGAGGCAGCCTAAAAGCAAGGCCATCCCCTCCCCCCAGAAGCCAGCTTGCAAACTGGTTCATGAGACCACCCACTGCCCCCAAATCCCAACCCAGGGCCAGGGCCGCCAGTGCAAGCGGCCCAGGACTCACCAGCATCGCACCCTGGCGCTCCAGCACCACAAACATGATGGGACAACCATACCCATTCCCACTCATCTTACACACACAAACATGGACAACAATAGCCACAATAGTGAACAATGGGCTGGACCCACACAGTGCCCCACATGCCAAGCGACACCCCCAAGCGCCCATGCAAGCCCACCGACCACCCACACCTAGATGCACACCGACAGCGGCAGGCCGCCCGGCAGTCACAGCCACCCCAGAGCAACCCGACAGAAACACAGCCACCAACCCGTGCCAACGCTGCCCCCCCCAACCACCCCCGAGCACCAACACACACACGCCACCAATGACACCAGGGGCAATGCAACAAAGCGCCCCACCCCGCGACACAACAGCAGGGTGGCCGGGACAAGCAGACCCCAAAACGCCAACCACCATGCCGCTAGATGGACTGGCCCATCCCCGCCACCCAACAAAGTTCTCCTACCTATACATACATCCTCCACCCCATCCACCCACAGGTAACCGAACCCATACACACACATACCCCCACCCATCATCACACATGCCCACCTACACCCACACACAGCCCCACCTGCCCACTCACAACACACACCCACTTCTGCATCCACTCATACACAAGCTCCCACTCACACCCACTCTCAAACACACACACACACACACTCACACACACACACACACACACACACACACACATGCACACCCACACTCGCAGACCCCAGTGGACGGGAGGGTGACCCAGGACGCAGGCACCTGCCCCAGGGTGCCACCAAGGATGCACCAGGGCACAACTGACCCCGGCCCGGGGGGCGAACAACCCCCCCCGGCACCAGGGCCCAGGGCCAGATCCAGACCCCGCAAGGAGGCGAGGCCAGCTGGCCGGGGGCATCGGCTCACCCCCCCAGCCCACCCCACAGCCCCCCCCCGACCATTCCCCCCCCCAGGCCAGACACATGGCCACCTGGACACCCGTGATTGGGGTGCAGCCAGCCACCAGAGGCATCAAGGACAGCGAGCCACCACAAGCTACCCCTCAGGTTATAAAATTAATAAGCGGGGACCAGAAAAAATTGTTCTGCCAATTGATTATTTGAGGAGGCTGACAATCTCTCCAGGCTAATATAATCTAATAGTAAGTTATTATGATAAGTTATGCATAAGTTATTTCTTGATTTCCAATTCATGAGGATAGTTTTCTTTGCGATGCATAAGGCAGTGAGAACCATGTGTGATATCCTTGTATCTATATTTATTTCACTTAAATCACCTAATAGGCAAAGTGTGGGTGAAGATGGGGCACTATACCCAAGCCATGCCGACAAGTCCTCACATGTCTTCTGCCAGAACTTTTGAACCGGTGCACAGAACCACATAGCACGTATATACAGTACATTGCTATCCAGGACATTGCGCGTGCAGTGAGAGCAGATATATTTGACTCAGGCCCATTTTGAGCATCCTTTGTCCTGTGTAATGAATTCTATATAGAACTTTATACTGTGTAAGTTTGTAAGTTAGAGTTTTTAGTCATCTTAAAAGTGTTTAAGCATATTTGTGTCCAGAAACTTTCCTCCTGATTGATCGGTAGGTCTGGCTCCCATTTTGATATTGGAAGAGATACGGACTCATCCAGTTTTGATAATAGTCCATGTATTTTCAATATCAATTTAGGGGAGCGACGATTTAGAAACTCTGCCACCTTAGCTGGTACCTCTAAATCTGTCTGAATAAGATTGAATCTTGGTTTTATTATGGATTTAAGCTGTTGGTATTCAAAATACTTTTTATCACTGATGTCGTACTGTGACACTAGTTCCTGAAATTGGATCAAATTTCCACCTTGAATAAGATGTTCTAAGTTATTTATTCCCTTCTCTTGCCATAGTGGAACATTTAATGTCCTCTTTTGTTGCAAGATATCAGGATTATTCCAAATAGGCGTGAGTTTACAGGGGACAAGTGAAGACCCTGTTATTTTTAAAAATTTCTACCAAGCCGTCAGAGAGGAGCTGATATTAATGCTTTTAAAACAGTCATGGTGTTTAATACAGGGACTTATAAAAGGTAAGTCAGAGATATTTAGCAACCCACAGAGAGCCTGTTCAGCATCTAGCCATGGGTTTCCTAGTGGGGTTGATTTTGTCCTTTTTGAAACAAACTGCAATCTTTTGCCAAAAGTAAAAATTAAAAATTTGGTAAATCTAAGCCTCCACACTCTTTCACTTTTTGACGCGTTTTTAAACTGATCCGTGATGGTTTATCCTGCCATAAAAAATGTACTTATATTTAAGTCTAGAGACTTAAACCAGGCCATTGATGGTTGGGTCGGAATCACTGAGAACAAATAGTTGATTTTAGGAAGAACCATCATTTTAACAGTTGCTACTCTTCCCATTAGTGATATAGGTAGTGTCCTCCAGCGCGTAAGGTCGTCTTGTATTGTTTTTAAAAGGGGAATGTGATTTAGTTGCAATAACTCTGAGAGCCTGGAGGAAATATCTATTCCTGAATATTTAACATTACCTGATTGTATTGGAATAGTAGATGCATTTGAGAAATTACAATTTATAGGTAGGATTATTACTTTAATTTTTAATTTAAATAGAGTATTCTGATAATGATGAAAATTTTTCAATGAGTGCCGCTGTCTGAAGAAGAACTCTTTGAGTTTTCAAGGAAAATCAATACATCATCAGCATAAAGACTTATCTTGTGCTCTTTTTCTCCAGTTTGAATACCTCTGATATCAACATTTTGTCCTATGACTGCTGCTAATGGTTCGATAAAGATGGTAAAAACTGAGGGAGAGAGTGGATAACCCTGCCTAGTACCTCTCTGGAGAGTAAAGCTTCAGGAAGTCTGATCATTTGTTCTGACAGACGCAGCTAGACACCTATATAGTGTTTTAATCCAGTTTATGAAAGATGAACCAAACCCGAACTTGTTTAACACCATAAAGAGAAATTTCCGGTTAACACGGTCAAAGGCTTTCTCTGCATCCAGGGACAAGATTGTAGTTTCTAAGTTATTAATCTTACAGTAGTCTATTAAATTAAATAGCCTGCGTGTATTATTCGCTGAGTGCCTACCCTTGATGAAACCTGTTTGATCTGTGTGTATAATAAACAGAATTATCCTTTCCAGTATTTTGGCAAGAGCTTTGCAAATTATTTTAAGATTGATATTCATAAGTGAAATGGGACGGTAGCTGGATGGAAGCGTAGGTTCTTTTCCAGATTTAAGGAGCACGACAATGCTAGCCAAGTTCATATTTGGAGGGATTACATGATCTTTTGGTTCCAAGGTTGTCATAGCCAGGAGCGGC
The DNA here is from genome assembly GCA_020510985.1 of Pholidichthys leucotaenia. NCBI lineage: Eukaryota > Metazoa > Chordata > Actinopteri > Cichliformes > Pholidichthyidae > Pholidichthys > Pholidichthys leucotaenia. The sequence continues at coordinate 10,152 of JAJAQF010000297.1, forward strand.
ACTGGGGTTAAGCTCCCAATGCTCATAAAATGCTCCTTATGGCATGCGTCTCGAAAAGCCTCTGACAACTAAGTCCAACTCCTAGCCTGCCCGTGTGGTTTAGTCTCTAAGCCCGGCGGAACTGCTTTTACTAATAGGAGAAGGGGCGAGGGCGGATCTCTGGCACCTTAAAACCAGATGCTTCGGGTAGATGGTGGCTTGTCAACCTGGGAAGGCAGCCCATCTAGGGGAAGGTAAACCCTGATTTCAAACCTCCACTGCCTTGCGGCATACCCGGTCACGGGAAAGGCTTCGGGAGTCAACCCTGAGGAAAAATCCGGAGTCGGAGCCCCTAAGGCAGTTCTATGTTGTGCTCAACATCGTTCTGGCAGCTCCTGCAACGGCGCTGGTGCCAAACTGTAGCAGCCCTGCTGTTCCTTTGGATTCATCAGTGACGTGGAGAGGGGGGACATGCTGCATGGGCAACATCTTGTCCTCCATATCTTCCTGCCCAGGCTTGAATCCTACCAACGCCAAACGCTGGAAGGTAAACACCGGATCACTGGAGAGGACACTCCAGCTTTGCCTTTGGTGTAGATAAAACACGGGGAATGACAGTCACCGGTTATAAGCCACTGCTCAATTGGCGTAGAGCACGGCGCCAGGGGTTGTTCCCGACAGTGGGAGGGATCATCGGATCTCACTGGACAGCTACCGCCCGCCTCAAGCTGGGCAGCCCCCAGCCAATAAGGTGTTGTCCCGCCACAGCTTGCTTTCCTCATTGGGTGCATGGGGATGAGGAGAAGTCCGAACAGCAGGCTGAGAACCTTCGCACCAGGCAAGACAATAAAACAAAAGAGACCAACTCTAAAACTGGGAACTTGGAACGTCCGCACTATGATGACAGGACTCACTGCTAACCTCAAGGATATCAACAACACCAGGAAGACTGCCATCATCAATAATGAGCTGAAGAGACTGGGAGTGGATATCGCCACTCTCCAGGAAACACGGTTGGCTGACGCAGGCACACTGAGAGAGAAGGACTACACGTTCTACTGGCAGGGAAAGGGCAGTGATGAACACAGGGAACACGGAGTGGGCTTCGCAGTGAAGAACACCTTGCTGAAGATGGTGGAACCGGGCAGCACTGGCTCTGCATGACTCCTCACCCTCCACCTGAACACCACTCAAGGCCCAGTCACCCTCGTCAGTGTGTATGCCCCAACACTGACAGCCACACCAGAGGCAAAAGACGAGTTCTACGAGAATCTCGCAACAACTGTCAGGATCATCCTCAACTCTGAACAACTCATTCTCCTCGGAGACTTCAAAGCCAGAGTGGGTGCTGATCACGACTCCTGGCCCTTCTGTCTTGGACCTTTTGGCGTGGGCAGAATGAACGACAATGGACAGCGGCTGCTCGAGTTCTGCACATATCACGATCTGTGCATCACAAACTCGTTCTTCAAGACCAAGCCCCAACACAAGGTTTCCTGGCAACATCTGCGCTCAAAGCACTGGCACCAGCTGGACTTGATCCTGACCAGGCGCACTTCACTGAAGAACGTGCTAATCACCCGTTCGTTCCAGAGTGCAGATTGCGACACAGACCATTCATTAGTGTGTTGCAAGGTCAAGCTGCAGCTGAAGAAATTCCATCGTGCTAGACAGCCTGGAAAGGCATGGATTGACACCAGCAAGATGGCTCAACCAGAACTTGTTGAGCAGTTTGCCTCCACCTTTGAGAAGGAACTTGGTGTACCACAAGAAGGAGAATCTGCAAAGCAGAAGTGGGAAGAGCTGCGAAACACCATCCACCGCACAGCCTTGGCTACCTTTGGGAGGAAGACCTCGAAGTCACAGGACCGGTTTGATACCAAGTTGACCGAGATGACCCCCGTCATTGAAGCCAAGCGCTCAGCACTTGCTGAGTACAAGAAGTACCCAAACGAGAAGAATCTCCAGATTCTCAGGGCTGCGAGAAGCAAAGTTCAGCAGACTGCTCGGCGCTGTGCCAACGAGTACTGGACTCAGCTCAGCCAAGACATTCAAACCGCTGCCATAACAGGGAACATCCGTGGTATGTACGATGGCATCAAGAAAGCACTTGGTCCGGCTCAGAGCAAGATGGCCCCCCTCAAATCCTCCACTGGGGAGATGATCACAGAAAAGAACAAGCAGATGGAGAGATGGGTGGAACACTACTCCAACCTCTACTCCAGACAGAACACCGTGACACCGTCAGCCCTTGATGCCATTGACTGCCTGCCATCCATGGATGAACTTGACGCCGAGCCAACCATCGACGAACTCAGCAAGGCCATTGATAGCTTGGCCGCTGGCAAGGCACCCGGCAACAACGGCATACCCCCTGACCTGATCAAGCACTGCAAGACCGCCCTACTGCTGCCATTGCATGACGTCCTCTGCCAGTGTTGGAAGGAAGGTGCCGTACCACAGGACATGAGGGACGCCAAGATCATCACCCTCTACAAAAACAAAGGGGAGAGAAGCGACTGCAACAACTACAGGGGCATCTCCCTCCTCAGCGTTGTTGGCAAAGTCTACGCACGAGTTGTTCTTGTTCACCTACAGAAGCTTGCCGAACGTGTCTACCCCGAGTCTCAGTGTGGCTTCCGCGCTGAGCGATCGACGGTAGACATGATATTCTCCATCCGCCAACTCCAGGAGAAATTGCAGAGAACAGAACATGCCCCTGTACGTCGCTTTCATCGACCTCACCAAAGCGTTTGATCTGGTCAGCAGAGAGGGCCTTTTCAAGATCCTGCCAAAGATAGGATGCCCACCAAAGTTGCAAAGCCTCATCGAATCGTTTCACACCAACATGCAGGGAATAGTGCAGCACGACGGAAACGTCTCAGAGCCATTCAACATACGCAGTGGAGTGAAACAGGGCTGTGTACTTGCGCCAACCCTCTTTGGGATTTTCTTTGCTATGCTCCTGAGGCATGCCTTCAGCACAGCAACAGAGGGAATCTACCTGCACACAAGATCTAATGGCAGGCTTTTCAACCTCGCCCGCCTGAAAGCCAGAACCAAAGTACGCGAGGCTGTAATCAGAGACATGCTGTTCGCAGACGACGCTGCAGTCGCAACCCACACACAGCAGGAGCTTCAGACCCTGATGGACCGCTTCTCCCAGGCATGCAAGGACTTCGGGCTTACCATCAGCCTGAAGAAGACTAACGTCTTGGTGCAAGGCACGGAAGCACCACCAGCCATCACCATCGACAACTACGAGCTGGAGGTCGTGAATCAGTTCACGTACCTGGGGTCCACGATCAGCAACAACCTCTCCCTTGATACAGAGATCAACAAGAGGATTGGAAAATCAGCCTTCACACTCGCTCGCCTCACCACACGAGTGTGGGAGAATCCCAAACTCTCTGTCAAGACGAAGATGGCAGTGTACAATGCCTGCATCATCAGCACACTGCTCTATGGGAGGGAGACGTGGACAACATGCGCCTGGCAGGAAAAGAGACTGAACTCCTTCCACTTGCGCTGCATTCGCCACATCCTGGACATATGCTGGCAGGACAAAGTGCCCAACACAGAAGTTCTGTCCCACGCCGGCCTTCCCTCCATGTTCACTCTACTCAGGCAGCGCAGGCTCCGCTGGCTAGGCCACGTTCACTGTATGGAGGATGGCAGAATCCCCAAAGACGTCCTCTACGGAGAACTGGACACTGGCAGGAGAGACGTTGGCCGCCCATAGCTGCGCTTTAGAGACGTCTGCAAGAGAGACATGAAGGCCCTGGAGATCAACACAGAGCGCTGGGAGGACCTTGCAACGGACCGCTCCAAATGGAGAGGCATCCTGACCAGACAGCTCAAGGCGGGTGAAGAGAGACTGACTGCTGCAGCAGATGAAAAAAGGACCCGCAGGAAGAACCGCCACAGACCCAGCAGCACGGAGACCACCCACAAGTGCGACCTGTGTGACAGAGACGGCCATTTGCGCATCGGCCTGTTCAGCCACAGGCGGTGCTGTTCCAGCAGAGTAGACATTTAGGATTCTCTTCCATGGTCATCATAGACCGACGGAGGCCGACGAACATGATCTTCTTTAATTTGGTTCACCATTTTAAAGAAAATGGATGCCATCACAGGCCAAAATTCTTTATAAAATTGTACTGAAAAACCATCTGGTCACGGGGCTTTGTTGTTTGGGATGTGCTTTAGTGCCTTCTGGAGTTCAGACAGAAGAGGTGCATCCAGAGCTGCAATCTGTTAATTATTTAATTGTGGTAAGTTAATATCATCCAAAAAATTATTTATCTCTGAGTCAGATGGGTTAACCTGAGATGAGTAGAGGTTTTCATAAAACTTTCTGAAGGAGTTATTTATTTCTTCAGGCTCATGGGTAATATTTCCAGTCATATCCTTAATAGAGTGGACAGTTGTTTTTTCTTTATTCAATCTAAGCTGGTTTGCAAGATATCGTCCCAATTTATTACTGTGTTCAAACTTCATAAGATACAGTTTTTGAATTAAAAACTGTGCTCTTTTGTTTGTAATTTCTTTTAATTCCAGCTTTAATTTTCTCAGATCGTTAAGTGTCTTTTCCTGTGGAGAAACGGCACAGGTCATCTCCAGTGATTTAATTTTCTGTTCTAAATCCAGAACCAGTGCTTTTTCTTTTTTATTCTTATATGAACAGTTAGAGATTATTTTACCTCGCATGACTGCTTTTGCTGCTTCCTAAAGAACACCTGGGGATATTCCTGGCACATCATCATATTCCAGATTATGATTCCCACTCTTTAATAAAGTAGTTAATAAAGTCTTTGCCTTTTAGTAGTGATATGTCAAATTTCCAGCTGCTAGTTTCCCTTGTAGCTTTCCTATTTACTAGTGTAGGAGATACTGGATGGTGATCGCTAATAGAATTCTGAAGGAATAGAATAGAAAGCTGGAGGAACTCTAGTTCCTGGCTGGGTCTTTCAGCATGACAATGATCCCAAACACACCGCCCGGGCAACGAAGGAGTGGCTTCATAAGAAGCATTTCAAGGTCCTGGAGTGGCCTAGCCAGTCTCCAGATCTCAACCCCATAGAAAATCTTTGGAGGGAGTTGAAAGTCCGTGTTGCCCAGCGACATCCCCAAAACATCACTGCTCTAGAGGAGATCTGCATGGAAGAATGGGCCAAAATACCAGCAACAGTGTGTGAAAACCTTGTGAAGACTTACAGAAAACGTTTGACCTCTGTCATTGCCAACAAAGGGTATATAATAAAGTACTGCAGAACAAATCTACCTACGGGTACAAGATAAGTCCAAAAAAATAGATTAAAAAAACATGTCACGCACAACTTATTATCGTCGTCGGCCTCTGTTGGTCTGTGATGACCATGGAAGAGAATCCTAAACATCTACTCTGTTGGAACAGCACCACCTGTGGCTGAACAGGCCGATGTGCACTGGTGTTCTACCTTCCAGCGTTGGGTGTTGGAAGGATTCAAGCCTGGACAGGAAGATATGGAGGACAAGATGTTACCCATGCAGCATGTCCCACCTCTCCACGTCACTGATGGATCCAAAGGAACAGCAGGGCTGCTATAGTTTGGCACCAGCGCCGTCGCAGGAGCTGCCAGAACGATGTTGAGCACAACAGAGAACTGCCTTAGGGGCTCCGACTCCGGATTTTTCCTCAAGGTTGACTCCTGAAGCCTTTCCCGTGACCGGGTGTGCCGCAAGGCAGCGGAGGTTTGAAATCAGGGTTTACCTTCCCCTAGATGGGCTACCTTCCCAGGTTGACAAGCCACCATCTACCCGAAGCATCTGGTTTTAAGGCGCCAGAGATCCGCCCTCGCCCCTTCTCCTATTAGTAAAAGCAGTTCCGCCGGGCTTAGAGACTAAACCACATGGGCAGGCTAGGAGTTGGACTTAGTTGTCAGAGGATTTTCAAGACGCACGCTGTAAGGAGCATTTTATGAGCACTGGGAGCTTAACCCCAGTGCCGCTCCTGGCTATGATAACCTTGGAACCACAACAACTTATTATCACCAAACAAATACTCTACATTGTCCTCTTACACACACACACACACACACACACACACACACACACACACACACACACACACACACACACACACTTATATATATACAGTGGGGTAAAAAAGTACTTAGTCAGCCACCAATTGTACAAGTTCTCCCACTTAAAAGATGAGAGAGGTCGCCAATTTTCATCATAGGTATACCTCAACTATGAGAGACAAAATAAGAAAAAAAAAATCCAGAAAATCACATTGTCTGATTTTTAAAGAATTTATTTGCAAATTATGGTGGAAAATAAGCATTTGGTCAATAACAAAAGTTCATCTCAATACTTTGTTATATACCCTTTGTTGGCAATTGACAATGAGGTCAAACATTTTCTATAAGACTTCACAAGGTTTTCACACACTGTTGCTGGTATTTTGGCCCATTCCTCCGTGCCGATCTCCTCTAGAGCAGTGATGTTTTGGGGCTGTCGCTGAGCAACACGGACTTTCAACTCCCTCCAAAGATTTTCTATGAGGTTGAGATCTGGAGACTGGCTAGGCCACTCCAGGACCTTGAAATGCTTCTTACGAAGCCACTCCTTCGTTGCCCGGGTGGTGTGTTTGGGATCATTGTCATGCTGAAAGACCCAGCCACGTTTCATCTTCAATGCCCTTGCTGATGGAAGGAGGTTTTCACTCAAAATCTCACGATACATGGCCCCATTCATTCTTTCCTTTACACGGATCAGTCGTCCTGGTCCCTTTGCAGAAAAACAGCCCCAAAGCATGATGGTTCCACCCCCATGCTTCACAGTAGGTATGGTGTTCTTTGGATGCAACTCAGCATTCTTTCTCCTCCAAACATGACAAGTTGAGTTTTTACCAAAAAGTTCTATTTTGGTTTCATCTGACCATACGACATTCCCCCAATCCTCTTCTGGATCATCAAAATGCTCTCTAGCAAACTTCAGACGGGCCTGGACATGTACTGGCTTAAGCAGGGGGACACATCTGGCACTGTAGGATTTGAGTCCCTGGCAGCGTAGTGTGTTCCTGATGGTAGCCTTTGTTACTTTGGTCCCAGCTCTCTGCAGGTCATTCACTAGGTCCCCATGTGTGGTTCTGGGATTTTTGCTCACCGTTCTCATGATCATTTTGACCCCACGGGGTGAGATCTTGCGTGGAGCCCCAGATCGAGGGAGATTATCAGTGGTCTTGTATGTCTTCCATTTTCTAATAATTGCTCCCACAGTTGATTTCTTCACACCAAGCTGCTTACCTATTGCAGATTCAGTCTTCCCAGCCTGGTGCAGGTCTACAATTTTGTTTCTGGTGTCCTTTGACAGCTCTTTGGTCTTGGCCATAGAGGAGTTTAGAGTCTGACTGTTTGAGGTTGTGGACCGGTGTCTTTTATACTGATAACAAGTTCAAACAGGTGCCATTAATACAGGTAACGAGTGGAGGACAGAGGAGCCTCTTAAAGAAGTTAAAGGTCTGTGAGAGCCAGAAATCTTGCTTGTTTGTAGGTGACCAAATACTTATTTTCCACCATAATTTGCAAATAAATTCTTTAAAAATCCTTCAATGTGATTTTCTGGATTTTTTTCCCTCATTTTGTCTCTCATAGTTGAGGTATACCTATGATGAAAATTGGAGACCTCTCATCTTTTTAAGTGGGAGAATTTTCACAATTGGTTGCTGACAATATATATATATATATGTATATATTCTTTTTTAATTCCCCCTTCTCTCTACTTCTCTTTCATCTGTGCATGTCTGAAGTGAGTTTCGATCTAAAAACATCTGTTTTTACCAGCATTTAAGTCAACGTTTGCCAAAGGAGCTTAACTTAGGGTGATTTAGGCAAACTCTGTATAACTTAGCCCAGCGCTCAGGAACTTTTACAAACTGAGCACAACTTTCACCAAACATCACCAAATTTTCAGCATGCTGAAAATTCTCAATGAATACAACTTTCCCCAGCGTTTGCCAACAAACACCAACTATCATTAACTTTTGTCAACTTTTGCCAGCAGAGCCAGATGTTTGCCAAAACGTCAGTGAAAGTTGGTCCAAACGTTGTAGTGTGAATCTACCTAAAAAAGCAGGTCCAGGATGGCAGGAAGCCTTCAGAAATGTTGATCTTTATATGAGCATCGCGTGACACTGATGTCAGCTGACCTGCGCTGAGTATTCTTAGCTTAAGTTAACCTAAGTTTGCAACTGCTACACATGCGCTAGCCTAAGTTGGCAAAAGTTTGACAACGCTGGGAAATGCAAGCAAAAGTTTGTAAAAGTAATTTCACAAACGTTGTGAATGCTGTGTTGTGTTGTTGCTTAGTTTTTTTTTTGTTTTGGTTTTTTTTGTCACATTTTGTCTTAGCTTTGTTCCGAATTGTAATCGCTCTTGTTTTGTTTTTCTTTTGAATTCTTGGATGGAATATGGGTGGGCAATATAAGCTGCAGCTTCAGCCATCACCCATTTCGGATAACTTTTGTTGACTTGTATAATCAGAGGAGTTATTGTCTAATTTGACCTTGTTGGATTTTCTTTCCCCCTTTTGCTATATTATTCAGTTCCTTTTAACCTGTACTATCCGAAATAAAGAGTCATTCATTCATTCATTCAACGTTTGGACTGATTTCCCTGTGTTTTCAAAACGTCAGTAAAAGTCAGTCCAAACATTATAGTGTGAATCCAGCCTAACATGTGATTGCCTACATAGAGGCTACACCTCTGTATTCCACTTTCAAACACAGCCTACATTTGGGCCTGGAAAGCCTGGCTTGGCTACCTGATTCAGACAGGAAGACTTTTTCCTACGGGCATGCAGTTGTAACCAATTAATTAATAAACTAATAAATTAGTAGCAGTAAAATAATAACCAATGAACTAAACTAATTAATAACCAGTGGATTAAACTAGTAGGTAATGAATTAAACTTATTAATAACCAACGAATTAAACTAATTAATAAATAATGAAAATGAAAGTGCCTTTTATTATCATTCTATTCTTAAGAAACAATGCAACGAAATTAAGCTGCTGCTCCCTAAAAAAGACATTGACAATTCATTCATACATTTAGCGTCCTCATGATTACAACAGTAACTAATGCCTAAAACAATGATACCTGAAAGAAAATAAAAATATACATAAGATATGCCTTTATTAGTCCCACAATGGGGAAATTCCAGGATTGCAACAGCACAGGGATAGCAACACTCAGAGCAACAATCAGAAGGCAAGAAAAAACAAGAACATCTAGTAAACATATGTACATATTACTATAAATATATATATATATCTATAGACACACAGTGCGGAGCATTGTGGTTGGTGAATGTGCAGCAGAAAGTCTAAGCTCTCTCTCTGCGGATGCGGCGGGCCAGCTGGAAGTCTTTGGGCATGATGGTGACCCTCTTAGCAAAGAACAGACCCACCAGGTAGGCCTCGCTGGCCTCCTGCAGAGCCATGACGGCGAAGCTCAGGAAGTGCAGGTCGGTCTTGAAGTCCTGAGCGATCTCCCTCACCAGGCGCTGGATGGGCAGCTTACGGATGAGCAGCTCCGTGGATTTCTGGTAGCGACGGATCTCTCTCAGAGCCACAGGCCTGTAACGGTGAGGCTTCTTCACTCCGCCGGTGGCCGGAGCGCTTTTCCGAGCAGCCTTGGTGGCTAGCTGCTTCCTGGGGGGCTTTTTCCTCCAGTAGGTTTTACGGGCAGTCTGTTTGGTTCTTGCCATCGCTGTTTATTATTCTGTCTTATATTTCTTGCACGCCGCCTAAACTCCAGCCCAGCACCCGCGTCGTTTTCGCTACAGCTCCCGGTATGTCGAGTTTCCCATTAGCACCAGGCGGCGGCCGAGTGCTAGCTAGCACTAGCTCCTCCCTGCTGTAACGTCTCCCGCTGTAAACAGTGGCTCCGTCCGCCGACTCGGGAGACCCCTGGGGCGATCTGTGAACATAGCAATAAATAAGAGTGTACTGGGCAGTGAATAAAATAAAACCATCCTGTACACAAGGTTATTAACTATAAAATGACCTGAAAATGACAACAAGTCTGTATGTATTACAAGAGTCCAATGAACTATTGAATGAAACTAATTAATGAATAATGAATAATAATAATGAATTAAACTAATTGAGCTCTTGGGTTTTTTAATGTCATTAAATATCAGATCTCAGTATAAGAAAGGAATAAAAAATTTAGAACATCTTATTCAAGGTGGAAATTTTATCCAATTCAAGGAACTAGTGTCACTGTATGACATCAGTGATAGAAAGTTTCTTGAGTACCAACAGCTTAAATCCATAATAAAAGCAAGATTCAATCTCTATCAGACAGATTAGGTGGTACCAGTTAAGGAGTTTCTAAATCTCCATTCCCCTAAATTGATATTGAAACTACACGGACTGTTAAAACTGGATGAGTCAGTATCTCTTCCAAAATCAAAATGGGAGACAGACCAATCAACTGCTAAAGGTGAAAGCGTCTGGACACAAATATGTGTAAAGACTTTTAAGATGACTAAAAACTCTAATTTACAACTCATACAGTACAAAGTTCTACATAGAACTCATTACACAGGACAAAGAATGTTCAAAATAGGCCTGAGTCACATAGATATCTGCTGCTACTGCACCAGCAACATCCCAGATAGTTATATGCATGCTGTGTGGTCCTGTGCACCAGTCCAAAAGTTCTGGCAGAAGATATGTGAAGACTTGAAGACTCTAGTGGTAGAGCATCTGCCCCCCAGCCGGGAGGTCGTGGTTTCAAGTCCCAGCCGGGTCATTCCAGAGACCATATAAAAAAATGGTACTTCCCGCCTTCTAGCTTGGTACTCAGCATAATAGAATGGGGAAAGGAAAAGTTGTTTGTTTTGGTGCCTTGCATGGCAGCAGCCCCTCTGATTCTAGATGGGATTAACATTGTAGATAGGAGAAACATAATTTCCTTCTGCTGTACATGATTGGCTGTATGGACTGAATGACAATAAAGTTGGCTTCTTCTTCTACTTATCGGCATGGCTTAGGTATCATCTCACATCCTCTCCCACACTTTGCTTACTTGATGATTTAATTGAAATGAATATAGAGGTAAGGATGCCACAAATGGTTCTCACTGCCTCATGCGTCACAAAGAAAACTACAGTGATCCCTCACTTATCGCGGTTAATGGGGTCCAGAACCGACCGCGAAAAGTGAAAAACCGCGAAGTAGCGTCACCCCCCCCCATTTTTTACATACATTTTTTTTCTGTATATATAATATCAATAAGTGTATATTAACCCTATAAATGCATATGTTATCATTAGAACATTAAAGAATAGTTTGAAACATGTAAATAAAATATTAATAATATAAATAATATACATAAAATAATGTATAAATAATATAAATAATACGTACGTTCATTCTCTCACTCTCTCTCTCGACGTGAAGGCGTAGAGGCAGCAGCGACGTCTCGGCCAATCAGCTTGCGAGATTCCCGAGCCGAGCCAACACGAGAACAATCTCTTGGGGGGGGTGGGATGCTGGCCAGCGAATCAGAGAGGTGGATTCTGAGTTGTGCCGGCTCTCCGTGTAGTCTCCCTGCCTTCTGCTAGCGCCCGGGCAACTTTTTTCTCAATTTTGAATTTTTGATGAATATTTTTGAAAAATCCGCGATGCACTGAGGGCGCGAAAGGTGAGGCGCGAAGTAGCGAGAGATCACTGTATTCTCGTGAATTGGAAATCAAGACATAATTTATGCATGACTCACTATAATAACCTACTATCAGATTATATTAGCCTGGAGAGAATGTCTGTGTCCTCTCAAAACCAACTGGCTGAATTCAGTTCTCTCTGGTCCCCATTTATTAATTCTATAACCTGAGGGGTGGTGGGCGGTAGTTCGTTCTTCTTGGTGTCTCTGGTGGCTGGCTGCGCCCTGACCACAAGGGGTTTCTGTGACCCACTGGGGCTGGTGTCTGGGGAGCCTGTTCTGGGGTGGCTGTGTGTCTGGCCGGGCCGGGGGGGGGGGGGGGGGGGGGGTTGGTGGGGGGGGGGGTTCGTTGGGGAGGGCGTGGCCCTGGGCCACCTGGCCTTGCCTCCTGGGTGGAGCTGGGTCTGGCCCTGGACCCCTGGTGCTGGGGGGGGGGCATTTCCCCTATGGGTCAGGGTCAGGCCATCCCTGGTGCGTCCCTACGCGGTGGGGTAGTCCCCTCCCCGGGGCCCTGGTGGCGCTCCAGGGGCTGGTACTTGCATCCCGGGGGGGGGGGGGCATTCTCCTGGGCCTGTGGGTGTGGGAGTGCGTGTGTGTGTGTGTGTGTGTGTGTGTGTGTGTGTGTGTGCGTACAAGTGTAAGTGTGTGTGCACATGTGTGTGTGCAGGTGTGCATGAGTGTGGGTGTGTGTGGGTTCATGTGTGTGTGTGTGGGTTCTTGCATGAGTGTGTGTGTGTGTGTTGTGTGTGGGCATGTGGGGTTATGTGTGGGTGTAGGTGGGGATGTGTGATAGTGAGTGTGTGTTTGTGCACATGAGGGTGGGTGCAGGTACCTGTGGCTGGATGTGAGGGGATGGAGGATTTGTGTGTGGGCAGGGGGACCTCGTTGGGTGGTGGGGGTGGGGCGGACTATCTGGTGGCCTAGGGGTTGATGGTTTGGGGCCTACTTTTCCCAGCCATCCTGCCGTTGTGTCTCGGGGTGGGGCACTTTGCCACATTGCCTCCGGTGTCCTTGGTGCCAGGTGTGTGTGATGCTCAGGGGTGACCAGGGCGGCCGTTGGCATGGGTTGACAGCCGTGTTGCTGTCAGTTTGTTCCCGGGTGGTTGTGGCCGTGGGGCGGCCTGCCACTGTCAGTGTGTGTCTGGGGTGGGTGGTTGGTGGGTTTGCAGTGGGGACTCTGGGGCGTCACTTGGCATGTGGGGTGCCACATAGATCCAGCCCATTGTTCATTATTGTTAGTATTGTTGTTGTGTGTGTTCGTGTGTGGATGTGGGTGTGGCTGCTCCATCATACTTGTGGTTCTGGGGGCACCGGAGTGTGACGCTGGTGGGTCCTGGGCTGCTCGGCCTGGCGGTCCTTGCTCTGTGTTGGGATCTAGGGGCAGTGGGTGGCCTCTTGATACCAGTTTGTGAGCTGGTCTCTGGGAAGGGGGGCTCCCTTTTGGACTACCTCCCTCCCAGTCCTACTGCTCCTCCCTCTCCCCCTGATTCTGGGTGGAAAATACATCTTCTTGGATGCACTTAGGGTTTTGGGGTGGGGGTGAGCTGAATTGTGTCAGTAAAGGGGATACCTCTGTCTGCTGCACTGTGGGGCCGCCCTCACCTCAATTTTAATTGCACAAAAGACACTGAGGGCTTTTTTGGTTTACCGGTTTGCCGCTGAGTGTGAAGCGGCTGGGATGAGAATCAACACCTCCAAGTCCGAGTCCATGGTCCTCAGCTGGAAAAAGGTGGATTGTCCTCTCTGGGTTGGGGACAGGCTCCTGCCCCAAGTGGAGGAATTTAAGTATCTTGGGGTCTTATTCACGAGTGAGGGGAAAATGGAGCGAGAGATTGACAGACGGATCGGAGCAGCATCTGCAGTGATGCGGACGTTGTACCGGTCTGTTGTGGTGAAGAGGGAGCTGAGTTCTAAGGCAAAGCTGTCAGTTTACTAGTCAATGTACGTTCCTGCGCTCACCTATTGCCACGAGCTTTGGGTAATGACCGAAAGAACAAGATCGCAGATACAAGCGGCTGAAATGAGCTTTCTCCGTAGGATTGCTGGACTCACCCTCAGAGATAGGGTGAGGAGCTCAGTTACCCGGGAGAGGCTCAGAGTAGAACCGCTGCTCCTCCACATTGAAAGGAGTCAGTTGAGGTGGTATGGGCATCTGATTAGGATGCCTCCTGGACGCCTCCCACTTGAAGTGTTTCGGCCATGTCCCACTGGGAGGAGACCCCGGGGCAGACCCAGGACTCGGTGGAGAGACTATGTCTCCCAACTGGTCTGGGAACGCCTTGGTATCCTCTCTGAAGAGCTGGAGCAGGGGGCTGGGGAGAGGGAAGTCTGGGCTTCTCTGCTTGAACTGCTGCCTCCGCGACCCGGACCTCTGGAAAAGCGGGAGAAGATGGATGGATGGATGGACACTGAGGGCTTGGAGGGATGGGAGCCCCACTAGCAGTGGCTAGTGGTGCTCCAACCACCATTCCCCCAATTTTAATTGCACTATGGTAGTTCACACACCTGCACACAATCACATCACACAACTAACACACACCCATCATGATTCGTGCATGGGAGGGGGGTCTTCCCCCACCCCAATTTCCCTCCTTCTGCCGGGGGCCTGTGGCCCGTTATGTTGTCAAAATCCCTGGGTGCTGCTGAATGAATAGGGGCAAGGAAGGGAGTGAGAGGGTAATTGAATAAGTGAGTAAGGGAGAGTGAGGGAGTGATGAGAGGAGATGGTGGTGGTGGGTTAGTTTTGTGTGGTGCTTTGCATGTCAGGTGGCATTTCGGAGCACCTGCGGTGGTCCACTGATTAGTTACACAGGTGGGCGTTGGGGGTGGTGGTCTCTTTCTGTTTCTTCCTCAGCCACCCTGGGGTGGGTTGGCGGGGGTGTGGCTGCTGGCCTGCGCCGGCAGTCTCCCTGGCTGCTGCCGAACACTGGTGTACGTTCAAGCTTGCTGCATCTGCACCGTGGCTGCCCTAAGTAATAAGGGTGAATAAGTGTGGGTGAGTGTGTGGGGTAAAGCACAAGTGGATGTGAGTAAGTCGGAGCGTGAGTGAGAGTGTCTGTATAAGTGAACGTGAGTGAGTGCGGGTGATTCTGAGGGGGAGTGGGAGTGAAATTGAGTGGGTGCAGGAGGGAGAGAGTGGGATGGAGTGGGGGAGAGGGCAAGCGAGAGTGAGTGAATGCATGTGGGTGCAAGTGGGTGCGTATGAGAGCATGAGGGTGTAAGTATGTGGGAATGAGTGTGTGTGCTGGATGGGAAGTGCTGGATTGAGAGGGTTGTGCCTCTTGGTTGCGTGGGCTCCTATAGGGGGACCAGGCCCCCAGGGGGGCCCTGTGCCTTGCTGCTGCCTTCTTTGGCCATGGGTGTCCCTGGGGTGTGCGGCGGTGGTGCTGGGATGGGGACGGGCCCGCTGTGGGGGTGTCTGGCGGGCCACGCCGGGGGCACGGGCCAGTCTCCGGCCCAGGGGATAGGGGCACTGGCCTTCCAGTGCCTGGGGCCCTGTTTGGGGGGCGGGGGTTGGCCGGTCCAGGGGCGTGGGCCTGCTGCACTAGCTGCTTGGCGGCCCGGCCTCTCTCGGCTGGCCGTCCCTCCTGGGGCGAATGCCTTGCTGTCCCGGGGCTTGTTGGCCTTGGGACATTTGTACTCTGTGGTGGTTGGTGGCATTGTCCTGCTTGCTCTTAGTTTCTTGGGGGGGTGGGGGTTGTCACCTTCGTTGGTCCCTGACAGTCCACTCACATGCACACACTTATTTTGCACAAGCTCTCATACACATACACACATATGCACACACACACACACACACACACACACACACACACACACACACACACACACACACACACACACACACACACACACACACACACATATGTCTTTCCCTTAGCAGGTGCAGATACCAGACTCATGTTGAGACCTCTTCAGTGGAAGAAGCAGTATTTTCTGTATGTTTCAGTTGTTAGTTTTTTGTCTTTTTTGTTTGTTTCTCTCTCTTTTCATTCCCCCTCCCCACCCCCACCTTTCCCCACCCCCCACCCCGTCAAATCCTTCATGGATAAAACAATTTAAATAAAGTATTAAAAGTTACTCTCGCCCAAAGATGCTTGGATAGGCTCCAGCCCCCCCACAACCCGAAAAGGATTAAGCAGAAGAAGATGAATGAATGAATTAAAAGTTACTACAAGGGGAGTTTATAACAATATGCAGTACATATACAGTATATGTACTGTTTAAAGCTCCTTTTGGCAAAGTAAATCTGTTTGGCACAATAAGGAAAGCAGATTTCTGTTCTGCACACCTAGCTGCCTGACAGGACAAGGGGAGAAAAAACATCAGATCTCGTAATGGAAGACATGGAAGACCTTCCTGCCCTTCAGAGAGAACAGTCGCTTTTTCTTCAGCTCCCTCTTTCACCCTCCTTCACCCTCCCTAACTGAGAATCCCAGCTTGCTGTCTTGTCTGCGTCGCTGTTCTTCTGGCTGAATCTTGATCCAAATGAAAAAAATGGATTTGGTGAGCGGCTTTAATAAAATTAACAACTTTTTACATAAATTTGGGCCAGGGGGAGCCCCTATGGAGAGACCCATGGATTGGAACACATGTGTCTGCATGATTCGACTGATGATGTGGAAACAACATCTATCTGGTTTGGCACGATCACAGGATTTTCTGCTGATTGGCTCTGGAGTTTCCTGGTGTATTGAAAATTTAACTAGAAGAGCTAATCAAAGCGGTCCCGGCGTAGCTGCTTCTTCAACAATTCGACTAGACGGGGGAGAGCACTAACTGACGGCAAGATTACATGGAAATTACCATCTGGCATGCACTGTAGAGAGATGGACTCTGCCGGACATGCTTCCCATGTTTAGAAGGGAAACATCTGGAGTAGTTTTGGTGCCCTCCAAGAATGGATTTAAAGCCTATGTATGGAAATTATGAACACAGTATTGCAAGAGCTGTAAATTCTATGCTCTCAGTGATCTGTGTTATCAGACCTTGAATTTGGTGCCTTGTTGACTATTTTCCTCCTGGATTAAGACAAAACAGAAGATTGTGCTTCTCTTCATAAACATTCTGGTGTGCTACAATCTGAACTCAGGGACATGTGACTGGCTCAGGAAATTTCCATCTGCCATGCCTCAAGGACATGCTTCCGAGTTTCAGACACTAAGACATAACATCTCGGCTGGGAGAGATTTGTTGCCTCCAGTAACTGATAAACACCCACCTGCATTCAACATACACGAATACACTGATTCACTTATACTGAATTACATCCATTCATTCACTGATCCTCTCTGACTTTGGTTCTGTTGTCTGCTAAATGTGCATTGAGGTTTTTTTTTCCTGCAATCAAAATTTCGCTCACTTACTGAACGAAAATTTGATAAACATGTTTTTTTCTCTCGCCTACTGTGTCATTATCCCTTCTCTTTTTTTTTTTTTTCTTTCTTCTTTATGACTGGCGCCTAGCGGTTGCCCCGGCCTTGGATGCGCTCTGCAGAGCGTGCCCAAATGCCAAGTCACGTTTCGTTACCTTGTATTCATACATGTGTAATGACAATAAAGTTGAATCTCATCTCATCATCTCACATATTTCCACATTAGTGGAGAAAGTGTTATCTTATTTTGAAGCTCTGACCTGGGTTCCTGTCCATTTCTTCTGGTCCACTCAACAGTTGAGCATGATAGCAGTTCTCTGAACTTTAGAACCATTCTCTGAAATGCCTCAGCTGTTGTACAGTCAAAGGTTCAGGATAGAAGAGGTTCCTCCATCTAATGTTGATTTTTGTTTTTTTACAGTAAAGATGTCCAACCACAGGAATGCTGAGGAGGAAACAGGAGGAGGAGGAGGAGGAGGAGGAGGGTGGTCCTCCTTAGCTCTTGCAGTAGGAGCTGTTGGTGCTGTTGGTGCTTTTCTCTGTAAGTACCAAAGACAAGAATCAGTACCAGTGCTATGATAAAGGAACATCTCTGATGTTCTCCTTCCTTTCCCCCAACCATAATTCAGTTGGGGTCTGGAAGAAGAAAAGAGAGAGCAAGGTGGGCATCCAGAAGAACCGTGTCTTAATATCGGACTTCGAGAAGACCAGAGAGATGGAAGTCATGATCCAGAAGAACCAGGCTTCAATATTGGAACTCAAGAAGAAGACCAGAGAGTTGGACGCCACGGTCAAGGAGAACCAGGTCTCAAAATTTGACTTCGAGAAGAAGATCCAGAAGAACGAGGAATCAATATCAAACCTTAAGAAGCAGACCAGAGCGTGTTGTATCTCTTGACTGTTTTATGTAATAAACTGAGTTTCAGTCAGATTTGGTTCTGTTTTCTCATTATGTTATCACATAATTACCTTTGGTTCTGTCCTCATATACACAGGTACCATTCTAAGGTAGTTTTAATTAACTTTCTGATGGAACATATGGACTGTTCAGTCACTGTGGTTACTAGTCAACTGCTAACCTAGAACTTCATTTCCCATGATGCAGTGCTTGTCAACTGGCCTGTAAAGCATTTACCCAATGGGTTCCACTCAAATTCTCTTAGTCTCCAGTATATCTGGTTATAATAGAGATAACTGTGGTTCTTTAGACTTTATTTTCCTCAGACCGACGTAGGAGACCATTGTCCCAAACTGGAGAGAACAAAGACCCAAAATTAAGAAAAAAATGTTTGAAATATGAATAAAACACGTGGTACTTTCTGGTGGCGTGGACAGCTGCTGACCCTGAGGGTCTGGTCTTTTGGTAGTAAGTCGTCCTGTTAACTCTGTTGTTGTTTGAATGTTCTCCCTTCTTATGTTGTGTAATATAAGAACAGACTCACACTCGCTGGATTCAGTGGTGGAAGTGAAAGCTCGTGTTAAGCTTCATCATCTATCACATACTCAAGGAATCTTTGTGATAATGCTGTCTGTGAACTTTAAACCCATATCACCTGTCCCTCAATAACAAACCTGTAGCAGGAAAAGGAAGAAAAGAGGTTCCGGGGAGGAGATTGTAACAAACTGAGAAGACGAGGAGGCGAACACCCTTTCCTCATTATAACTCTGTCAGATCATCAAGTGTTTCAAGGAAAATTTTCGTATCAGTAACCAGATGGACTTCATGGAGACATGGCTTCACGAGAACAATGCTGGAGTTGACGTGGAAGGACCTACAGTCATACGAGCAGACTGGTGACATCTGACAGATCCATCAATTCAATTCAACTTTATTTATATAGCACCACTTCACAACAGCAATCATCTCATAGCACTTTCAACTGTTGGGGAAACCCCCACAATTGCAGAAAGACCCCAGCAATCAGGCGATCTCCTGTGAGCAAGCGCTTGGCGTTGGAGGAGAGGAAAAACTCCTTTTTAACAGGAAGAAACCTCCAGCAGAACCAAGCTCAGGGAGGGGCAGTCATCTGCTGTGACTGGCTGGGGTGAGGGGATAGAGAAGATAAAAAGAACAGACATGTAGAGAGCAAACAGCATGATGGGGACTCAATCTATGGGAGAGAACAAGCAGATGTTAATGACCAGAAAAAAAAAAAAATTCATTGAGAGTGAAGAAAGGAGTGAAGCCCAGTGCATTACTGGAGGTCCCCCGGCTGTCTAAACCTAATAGCAGCATAACTAAGGGAGGGTTCAGAAACACATGATCCCTCCCTAATTATAGGCTATATCAAAAAGGTAGGTTTTAACCCTATTCTTAAAAACACAGATCGAGTCTGACTCCCGAATCCAGATTGGTAGCTGGTTCCACAAGAGAGGAGCTTGATAACTGAAGGCTCTGCCCCTCATTGTACTTTTAGAGATTCTAGGTGTTACAAGTAATCCAGCATTTGGGAGCGTAGTGCTCTGTTAGGATAATAGGGTACTATCAGATCTTTTAAATAAAAAGAGGCCTGATTGTTTAGAGCTTTAAAGTGAGAAGAAGGATTTTAAACTTAATTCTAAACTCTATGGAAGCCATTGAAGGGAGGCCAGAACCGGAGATGTGTGTTCTCTATTTTTAGTACCTGTTAAAACTCTTGCAGCAGCATTGTGGCTCAACTGAAGACTTTTTAGAGATGTTTTAGGACAACCTGATAATAAAGAGTTACAATAATCTAATCTCAAGCTAACAAAAGCGTGGATCAGTTTCTCAGCATCACTCTGAGACAAGATGCTCCTAATCTTGGCAATATTACACAAATGATAGAAGGCAGTCTTAGAAACAAATTTAATATGTGAATTGAAAAACAGATCTTGATCAAAAATAATTCCAAGGTTCCTCACAGAGCTATTAAGAGAAAGAGAACCTCATCCAAACTAAAAGTTTGATTTGGAAAGGTATTTCTAAGGTTTTTTGGACCAACAAGAATGACTTCAGTCTTATCTGAATTTAACTGCAGAAATTACAAGTCATCCAAGCTTTGATTTCCTTAAGACGGCTTCTAACTTGCTAATTGAT
>JAJAQF010000298.1:0-30108 GCA_020510985.1 Pholidichthys leucotaenia
CCCTCCAACCTACGTCAGGCAGTACAAGATTCCCTTGGCCTCGTACGGCCCAGTACAAGAAATAATCGATGATTTACTGGACCGTGGCATAATCAGGCCATGCAACAGTACCTACTCAGCTCCCTTATGGCCTGTCCTAAAGCCCAATGGTAAGTGGAGACTCACCATTGATTACAGGAAATTGAACACTCAAGTTCCTCTCTCTAGGTGGCCTATGACTCAACTGGAGCAAGAACTCCCTAGAGTCAAAGATGCCAAATACTTCTCAACACTGGACATTGCTTCTGGTTTTTGGACTATTCCTGTCCAAGCTGAAGACCAACACAAACTGGCCTTCACGTTCGCGAATCGCCAATACACATTCACCCGATGCCCTTTCGGTTATGCCAACTCTCCTGCAGAGTTCAACATTTTCTTGAACAAAGCATGTCCAGACGCCCGAGACAGAGGTAACCTCATCTATGTTGACGACATTCTCATTCGGAGTCCAACTCTGGACACCCACCTCACTGAAATTGACCATGTCCTTGGCCAGCTCACGCGAGCTGGAGCCAAAATTTCTCTCTCCAAATGCCAATGGTGCAAAACCAAAGTCAACTATGTCGGTCTCTTGGTAGGATCCAAAGGGGTACTACCACAAACGGCACGAATTCAAGGTGTGTTAAACATCAAAGCCCCTACCAACATCTCAGAACTCCGGAGCTTCCTAGGGGTATGCAATTACTCACGTCAGTTCATTGAGGATTATGCAGACTTGTCAAAACCCCTTACAGACCTCCTACGAAAGGACACCCCTTTCATTTGGTCTGAGGCTCAAGAACAAGCTATGCTAGCGTTGAAGCAAAAGTTATGCACAGCACCATGTTTGGCCTATCCCAACTGCGACCAGCCATTCTTCTTACAAGTGGGATTCTCTGCCAACTGCTTAAGTGCTGGATTATACCAAATCTACGACCACGACAAACGAGTCGTGGCCTATGCCAGCAAAACCCTCTCTGGTCCGGAACTGAAATACTCGGACTGTGAAAAAGCCCTTCTGGCCACTGTATGGGCAGTCAAACATTTCTCCAACTATGTAGGAGGCCAGAGAATCACAGTTGAGACTCACCACCAACCAGTGGTCTTCCTTAACAGTCAACGCATCAGAGAAGGCGTTGTAACAAATGTCAGAATAGCCTCCTGGTTGATGGCCCTACAAAGCTTTGATGTGGAGGTCCGCTACGCACAAAAGTTGAGAAGCCCTCTCGGCACAGACTTGGCTGCCTGCCAACGGTGCTCTGAGGACACTCCAGGACCATCCATTCATGCAGAGCCACCTACATTCACTGAAGACCCAAACCATCACTACTTTGACCAGAACATCTGCCAAGATATGGTCACCGCCTATGTCGATGGTTGTTCTTTTCACCATGAAACTCACATTCGTGCTGGTGTGGGTGTGGCATGGCTGAACAATCAGCCTTGTGAACCCCACAGCTATCAACTGGGTTCCCAATCATCTCAGTATGCGGAAATCGCAGGTGTGCTCATTACACTGCAACTTGCTGTAGACCATGGCATTCGCACATTGGTCATCTGCACTGACTCCAACTATGCACGCCTCACTTTCACTTGTCATTTAGCACTCTGGAAGGCCAAAGGTTTTGTAACCTCCAACCGCAAACCGGTTAAACATCAAGACCTTTTCAAGGCATGTGATCACCTGGTCACCTCCAACAACCTCCAGGTGTACTGGAAAAAGGTCAGAGGTCACTCGCGCACACCAGGTCAGGACAAAGAATGGAATGACCTTGTGGACTCACTTGCAAAACAAGGAGCTATACAAGGCACACCCTGGTCCTTTGATTCTGCTCAGGTGCCGCTCAGGTGCCGATTCTGCACAGTCTGCGCAGTCACTAGGGCCCAGACTAACAGGTCCCAAGACACGACACAAACCACAGGTCCCCTTGCGGTTGACCCTGTTTTCACGGACACTGACCTTATCTCGCTTCAAAACCTTGACCCTGCGGTCCATAAAATGATACAATACATCTCAGATCCTGCACTTAATGCACCATCCGACTCGGATCTCGCTGACACTCCAGACTTGAAGCCACTTTTTGCCGCACGATCATCCTTGCAGCTGCGAAATGGCATTCTAGTTCATGTTTCCGATGAACTCCCTACGCCTGCGCTTGTGGTCCCTCGTAACCAGAGGGGGGTGATGATTGTTCATGCCCATGATCTCCCAACTGCAGGACACAAAGGCGTCAAAGCGACGTACAACGCGCTCAAACAAGTGGCATATTGGCCATACATGCGAAAGGATGTAGCCGACTACATAAAGGGATGTCTCGTATGTTGCCAGTTTCAACCAACCAACCCGATGCATCGAGCACCCCTACAGAAAAGAGGCATTTCATTCCCATGGTCTGACCTCCAAATTGACTGGGTAGGTCCCCTTCCACGGTCAGCCAGAGGAAACAAATACTTCCTTACAGTCACATGTGCTTTCACCAAATGGGTCGAGTGCCTGCCTGCTCCTAATGACATGGCAGAAACCACGGCCTACTTGTTGATGAACCATGTATTCTCTAGGTTTGGTCTGCCAAGCCGAATCAACTCTGACCGCGGCACTCATTTCACCGCCGAAGTCATGCGACAACTGTGGGAAACCTTGGGAGTTAAAGCTAACTTCTATATTAGCCACCACCCACAATCCTCCGGACAGGTTGAAAGAACCCACCGAACTGTGATCAACATACTGAAGAAGTATGTTTCACCACACCAAAAAGACTGGGATGTAAAGCTCCCGCTGGTCTTAATGGCCATCCGAGCCACACCCCATGAAGCTACGGGGGTGTCACCTTTTGAAATGATGACAGGCCGGCAAATGACTTTGCCCCTGCATTTACTCTACCAACCTGGAGAAGCCAGTGTTGCTACAGCTTACACTACTCACCAGTACATGACTGACCTGACCAAACATCTCCGACAGACTTTTGCCTTTGCCCAAAAACATTTGGACCGATCAGCTGAAGGACGCAAAGCCTACTACGATCAGAAAGCCTCACATGACGAACTCCAAGTGGGAGACAAGGTTTTCTATTATGCTTTCATTCCTCAGACAGGATAGACCAACGCACGAGCAGGAAAACTCCCTCGGAAGTTCCTCCCCAGGTGGACAGGTCCACATACGATCACAGATAAACTCTCTCCGGTCGTTTACCAAATCAAAATAAGCAAAGGTCGCCAGGACCCCATCTCCAAATGGGTCCATCGTAATCAAATCAAGGCTTACAAAAACCCCATGGGACTTGTCGGGGACAACACTGTTCCATTAAGTCAGTAAAACAAACCTAAATCTTGTTTGCGCCCGATAGATAACTGTTAGCTTCACTTCCGCTCTTCAAGGAGAGTAGACGCTTCTCTCTTTTCTCTCTGCTCTAGCTCCCCACTTCCCTAACTAACTGGATCCCAGCTTGCTGTTGTCTGTCTGCGTCTACTGCTGATTATCGAAAAGAAATTATGGAATTGATAAGCTGGGCTTTGAACGCAATTGACACTATTTTTTCAACAAGGAACAGTGCTCCGGGGGAAGCTGTTTGCCCCGCAGGGACGGCTCCAGCGGGCTATTTACGGGTGACAAGTGTTTGGAGGATCTTGTGCCTGAGTAATCTCTCTATCGAAGATATTGAAGATTTGTATATCTTCGTAATAATGGTGACTGGGATCGTTCTGATTGGAACTGGGATTGTCCTGGTGTACCGCAAATTGCTGAAGATGGATACAACCTATCAAAATGCTGGCCACGCGAGGTGCATCCATCAAATTGGAAAAATGGAGGAGACTTTGATAGCGACAAATGGAGAACTGTCTCGGAAGGTGGATTACATCTACGCTTAAGTCTATCCACGACGGACTCAAAGCCCTCGCAATGAAGGATTAAGCACTGAATCTGCAGAAGAAAATAAAGTTCTTTCTCTGTGTTCAGTCTATTTGGCTCAATTTCCCTTACAAAAATCCTCCTGATAATCCCCAGTCTTTGTTTTTCAAAACACTGAGCACACGGCCTCTGGACAGTAGCTGCTTGGGACAATTGCCAAGGACAATTGCTGCAGCCAGACAAAACATCTTCTGCCAAAGTGTCCTTGTGCTCATATTGATACAACATTGCTTCAACACTACATCCACACTGACCCAGAAACTGACAACAAGATAACATTCACTGCTCTCCTTGTGTCCTGTGGACTCTGGTCTTGAATGTGCATCGTGGGCTTTTTTTGTCTTTGTAATCATAATATTGATTACTTATGGTCAATATTCTGAATTCAATGATTTTTTTGCTCCTTCCTATTGTATGATTTCTTATCTGTACCATCCTATTGGCAGGCGCGTCCCCGATGCAGCCGTGTCACTGGAAATGCAGGTTCATTTTCTGTGTCAAGTCAAATTCTCTCGTATGTTATCAGTGATCTGTTAATGTACTTGGCAATAAATCTTTTTCTGATTCTGATTCTGATTCTGATCAGCCTCAGACATTCTCGGTCGCATTTCTCTTCCTCAATCAGGTAACTGCATTAAACCTTCAAAAGGAGAAAGTTAACCCAAACTAACTGACTTCCTTAAAATCTAACCTTAAAAGACCCCGCAAAATTTCTTTCAGTATCATCAAGTTACTATTTCAAAGTAGTACAAACAAAATCAACAACATCACTAGCTTAAGTCAATAATCACAAAACCCTCTCAAGGTGATAAACACTAATAGCTTAGAGCTCAGCCTCTAACAAAGTTGTTCCACCTCTAAGAATAACTTTCACCTACCACTCAGGTACCTCAAGAAAAGGAAAACTGACAAGAAGCTCAAGATTAAAATGACTCACTTCTATTTGTTGACCAGGACGATGGCCCTCCTGTTTTTCAGTTTAGCTCTCTACCTAGCACTCTCACCTACCTTCGCCCAGTTAGAACTGGACAGAACCCAAACAAGAAGTCAACAATCCTTAGGTAGATTCTCAACCACGGCCTCATCATTAGGGCCCCTTGCTACCCTTAGCACGTCTACTGTTAAATCAGTCAACACCGCTACACTGAAATGCCAGACAGTTGAACCACCAACTGTTACCAAAACTTTGCAAGATACTGTGTTGGTTTTGAATGTTTGCTCCAAAGCCTCATTCAAACTCAACAAGGTCTTGGACTTGTCACTCTTCATGTTAGAGGGTGACCTTGCTCACCCACATCTAATGTCTGTGTTTCTTCGAAAGGTAGCCAAAAATATTAGACTTTCAGCTAACACTTTGACAACGAGTCTGCCTTCACCGCTTCTTGCCTCTGTTTCAGATGTCACAAAGTTATTCCTCATTGCCACTCAAAGAACAATGATGACTCCCCATGCTCGCTCAGTCTTCCAGAACAAAGGTCTCAAGCACCCTCTGAGTAAGACCTCTGTGGAACCATGGTTTAGTCCAAATAAACCAATTCAATTCGAACCTCCTTGAATTAACTCAATATTGCTTAACCTAAACATCTACCTCAGATAAGCAATACATTTTTGTTTTGCATTCTTTGTTTTGACTTTTATTTTTCTTTATTTTTAGAATTTTTAAAAGTTATATGCATGCTTATATACAAACCTATATTTTTATATATAGCTCTTGCACTCCATTTTGATTTTTGTACCCATTCAAACTATTTTCCTTTTTTTTTTGGACAACTATGATAGCTATTTCATCGTCAACCAAAATTCCTACCTCAGGTATGTAAGACTACGCACCTATTTTTGTAGCTAGAATTTTTGAGTCATTTCAAGACCTATGCCTTAGCTTACTACTCCAAGTCAATTTTATAATCTACATTTGTCCATATTCAAATTATTTTTGGAAATTCATGGAAGTCCTTCCAGTAAACCAAAGTCAAAGATCTGTACTTAGTAATAGATACTGTTTGCATGCTAGTGTGTATGGACATCACACAAACCTTTTAACCCAGTATTTAGGTCAAGTGTTGCCAAGGAGACGAAGCTGCCATGGATGTGTACCGACGCTGACCGATGCTCACCATCGCTACAAAGGGGGGAACTGTAGCATCATCGTCCTCCTCAAAACCAAGACAAGATCACTTCTCTCCAGTTTACAGGAATTTCAATTTATTCATTACACAGGAATATCACCTTTCTGCCTTCTCAGGAATATCACTGGCTTTTTGCTGACTCATGCAGGCTTCTTCCAGACCTGACCAAAGATGCTTGCTTTCCCAGGACCCCAATGTAAACAATTGCCGCTTGCAGAGATTG
This sequence comes from Pholidichthys leucotaenia, assembly GCA_020510985.1. Classification (NCBI taxonomy): domain Eukaryota; kingdom Metazoa; phylum Chordata; class Actinopteri; order Cichliformes; family Pholidichthyidae; genus Pholidichthys; species Pholidichthys leucotaenia. The sequence goes on from JAJAQF010000298.1 coordinate 6,275, forward strand.
TAAGGATCAGAGTTTGCTTTTAAAGGCTAAAAGGAACATAAAACTCAGGAGACCAGACCTCTCAACATGAACACTGCATTTGATAACGTACCTTTTCACAGGAAACCAATGTTTTTAAAAGAGTCATAAACCACTTAATCTGACGGTTTTATAGCCTATGCTGTCCAGGCCTTCGCCAGATACTAAGGAAATCATCTACAGCTCAACAGTACCTCCTAGCGGATACCTACGGAATGTGTTTTCAGTACGTAGGATGACTTTTAATTTGTTCTAAATATTAAGTTTCTTTCAGCTTATCCTGGATCCTAAGGACACTGAAAAGCATCCCCCTTATCACCAACCATGGTTTGCTGCATGTTCTGCTGTTCTAATCTTGATCTAAATGTGAATGCATGTATTATAATTATGTATAAGAAATGTTATATTCATGAGTGTTATTGGAGTAATGGTATAAATGCATGATCACCATATATTAGCCAAGTCATTTAATTTAGTTAGATTTTATATTGAGCATTTATCTTATAAGAACTGACTGTTGATTTTTCCCTCTGAAAATTCATGGGATGGTGTCTCCATTTGGTTGGCTGCTCTCAAACAAAGAAATGTTTTCACATTGGATAACAGCCATTTCAAACTGATTCTGAAAGAGTAGATTGGTCGTTTGACGACTGACCTCATCAGTTTTACGACCCGGCGAGGTAACTTTAAAAGACAGAAGTTAGATTTGAGTACACATGAAAAAAAGACAGAGGAAAAACAGGGTTAACAGTTGAGTCACAGCACAGTTAAGAGTTTTAAAAAAGTCAGAGATCAGACAACAGGCAGGAAGATTAGCTAGAAATAGAATTAAGAATTAGAAACACAGAAAGAAGAGAGAGATTTTGAGAAAGATTAGGAACTAAATTCAGATTAAAGAAGCAGAATAGTAATCTAGACCTCAGAAGAAGATCTTATTCCACCGTTTCGAGGCCCTGTGAAGTTTTATTTTATTCTCTGTGTGTTTGTCAAATCTTTTCTTATATTCTGGAAACTGAGGAGAAACCATTTTTCTTTAGAGCTCGTCCCTTTTTAGAGAATCAAATTCTCAAACTTTTTCCTTCACCTCAGAAGCCATTCTTATCCTAGTAAATGTTTTTCTAACACTTTTTTTTTAATGACTTTTCACGCCATTAAAGTGGACCTTTAATTTGCCTAGTTTAAAGTGAAGAGACTGAGAAGATTTTCCTTCAGTTTTTTTGGTCTATCCCGCTACAAGAGACCCCAAATTTGGATTCTTTTCCCAAGGACTTTTCACGCCGCCCTGAGACAAAACCACCCACGGCTGCAAATGTCTCTTTGAAGGGCCCCCAGCTGAGTTATCGCTTCCACGGCTGTGAGGAGGCATCTTGCAGCAACAGCTTCCTCCCGACGTCCGAGCTTCAAAAAAAACCCCAGCGGTACCGACCAGCGGGATTTGGACCTACGGCCGTGTGTGAGTGAGACTTATTCCTCCTATTTCTGGGTTAAAACGTGATGTCCTAACAATTAAATTACAATTGAATATCGCCCGTATTTCAGGGCTCAATTAGTCTCAGCCACAGGATAGGACTGTAAACTGAACGAAAACTTTCAGTCATTTTTAAGTAACTGCCCTTAAAATTTTGTAGATTAATTCAGGAGTCATTTTTAGATAATTAGCTTATGAATTTTCCCCATAAAATTGCGATGTTTTGTTAAAACATTCCAGCATCATTTACTGTTGAAACATAAGTCTATTTCTCCTTGGTTCTACAGAGGTGTAACGCTGGATTTTATGTTCAGGAATCCAATATCAGTTGATGTGATATTTTACGCTGTCATCATCTGAATCTGTTTATTCATCATTTGAACGCCATGCCATGTAACCTGGATGATTTTAATAAACGAGTGAATAAGAGCAGTTGAAGCGTTTTCCTTTCGCATATACAGGTTTCCTAATCACGGCAGGACAAAAACTCACTGAAACTTTGAGACTGATTCATTAAGCAATTTAAGGTACAAAATTAATTAAAACTAAAGTTAATTTTATTGTCCTTAGGACTGGTGCCCCTTTTACGAGTGCTTTTATTTAATTTAGCTGGTGTAGAAGTGAAGGTTCAACTCCGCCCCCCTTTCACACCCACTATTAAATAAAATAAATAATTCCTGTACCTTATGACAAATAATTTTATAGGCTCTTCATCCTACAACAGCATTTCAGAAAAGAAACATCATACCAACAGTAAAATATTGTGGTGGTAGCATGATGGTCTGGGGCTGGTTTGCTGCTTCAGGACCTGGAATATTTGGTATGGTAAATGGAACCACAAATTCTGCTGTCTACCAAAAAATCCTGAAGGAAAATGTCCGGCTATCTGTTGGTGGTCTCAAGCTGAAGTGACCTTGGGTTCTGCAGCAGGGCAATGATCCAAAACACACCATCAAGTCCACCTCTGAATGGATGAAGAACAACAAAATGAAGACTTTGGAGTGGCCTAGTCAAAGTCTGGACCTTAATCCGATTGAGATGCAGTGGCATGACTTTAAAAAGGTGTTTCAAATTTGAAAATCTTCCACTGTGGCTGAATTACAACAATTCCGCAAAGATGACCTTGGATTGCTGAATAAATGGAAACATCACCTGAAAGTGAATGCGATGCTTGGAGTTTCTTTGGAAGCATGTCAAAAACAGGTCTCCTCCCGTCACCGTGCAAGTGGCTAAATGCCAATAGTCAACATAGTTTGTTCTGTTTTATCTTTACACAGGTTCATTGCTGTACATGGCTGAAAATTAAAAAAAAACAAAAAAAAAAAAACAAAAGACATCACCCTCAAATGATTGCATAACCTAAACTACTGTATTAAAAAAAAAAAAAAAAAAAAAAAAAAAAAAACTTTTTCTCCTATTTTTCCCAAATATGAGAAGGATTTAAATATTGGCCTTAAGAGTTTTTTTTTTTCCTGTTACAGGAGCAGTGTGTAATATTTTCTGTAATCTAAATTATGAAATTTAATGCATCATTAAATCATTGCATAGTATTCATTGTTATATAAAAAAAATTTCTATAGAATTCTTGCTTGTTGTATTGCAAGATTACTTTTTAATACACAGGTGTCACGAATGGCTCTTGCGAGCCATTAATAAGAGCCAAGGGCCAACCGGTGAGTTTGCGTAGTTTATTAATAACAAGGGAAAAGGAACAGAGCCTCGTGGGGCAAAACACAAGTAATACAAGAGGTTAACTTACGGATAACGATGACAAAAGAAAAGAGCCTCGTGGGGCAAAACACAAATAATATAAGGAGTACACTTACGAATACGATGAGGGAAGAGAGGAGGGCTGGAGCTGGACGTAGGGACTCCAGCCTGATCCACAGCTAGAGGTCCGTGTGGATAATGCAAGGTCGCAGCCCTGAGCAATCAGGACCCCTCCCTTTTATAGTGGTTTACAGCGCCTCAGCTGATGAGAGGTAATTGGCCTCCAGCCGTCCCGTGGAGCTTGACAGCCGGAAGCCCGCTGAGACGCTGTCATAACAAAAGCCGGGCTGAGGAGGAGTATGGCCTGAGCGCGGATGACATCGGCGCACAGACCATGACAGGACCTCCCCTCAAGGCCGGGCTCCGAACGGCCAGTAACACCCAAGCCCCACCACCCCACCCCCCCTGGGGTGGGTGGATGGGGTGCAGGCCAGGAGGGAGTGAGTCAAAAAAAAAAAGAGGAGAGAGAAAAAAAACACAACACTGACAGGGAACAAACGAAGCAATCACAGAGTACGGTGGGGAAGAGAAAAAAAACAAAAAAAAAATACAGTGATCCCTCACTTATCGCGGTTAATGGGTTCCAGAACAGACCGCGAAAAGTGAAAAACCGCGAAGTAGCGTCACCCCTAATGACGTCATCCATAAATAATACGTACGTTCATTCTCTCACTCTCTCTCTCTCATATGATACGTGTGTGTGTACGTGTACATACATACGTAGATGCAAATAAAGTGTACATAAATATGTTTTAAGAACTCTTTTATTCTTATAACAAGATACGTAACTCAAGATGAAGATGATTTACTTCACAGGTTAATGAGAGCTTTACTGCTCCTCAGGTGACGCCTCATCGTCAGGTGCTAGAAGCGCAGGATCATCGAGGGCAGCTTCCGATAGAGCTGGAGAAGCTGCAGGAGGCGGCATAGTGGCTCGACGGGAAGACTATTTCGCACAAAATGGCACAAGAGAACAGCAAAAAGTTCCACGCTGCGAGACTACGTAACACGAGCGATAAAGAGCAATGAATGTGGTCTTCCTTCCCTTCATGGGCGCTCGGCAGGGAGAGGAGGTGGGTGAAACGTCTCGGCCAATCATCTTGCGGGGTGAAACGTCTCGGCCAATCAGCTTGCGAGATTTCCGAGCCGAGCCAACACGAGAACAGCGAACAGAGAGGTGGATTTTTTGAGTTGTGCGGCTCTCCGTGTTGATACCTGATGGTCTAATGTAGTCTCCCTGCCTTCTGCTAGCGCCCGCCCATTATTTCTCAATTTTGAATTTTTGATGAATATTTTTGAAAAATCCGCGATGCACTGAGGGCGCGAAAGGTGAAGCGTGAAGTAGCGAGGGATCACTGTACTCCATAAATGCAGACAATACAGTATATGGCCCAAACCCTAAAGAAAAAGGAATGCAACAACAGGAGGGGCCTAGAAAGAACACAAGGGCATACTAACAGAGATGAGATTATATGAAATCATAATACACTCATACATCCTCAAAATTATGAAGAAACAGAGGAGAAAAACACAGGGATGACAGGCACAATTACACAGTTCGGGGGGGTCTCCCCGCCCCCAGCATCCAAACTGCCAACAGGGGTAACGGGAAGAATTCAGGCTGCCTACCCGAATCCCAGGCCAGAAAAAAACAGTGCTTCAGGCGGCCGGACCAGGCCACCGAATAGAAAGTCCAATGGGTCGGGTTGCCGGCCCAGAGAGCCGAATGGGCGCGGCAGTCCTCTCTGGTGGCCGACCCGCGTCGCTCCGCCACCAGGGCCGCAGGGGAGAGAAAGGCAACGGCTTCCCAGCAGAGAAGAACAGCGAGGGCGAGCCGGGCCAAAAATGAGGGGTCCATACGGCCCCTGGTGGAGAAGGCTTGGGGGGATGATGAAGGTGAAGATTAGGATGATGGTGATGATGGGGGAGAAAATGAGCCGGTCCAGTGTCCGGTGGCAGGGGCTCTACAGCTCCATCACCAAACTTGGATTCCGCTGGTGCTGCACCCTCGTCGGACCCTGATTGGGTCACGGTTGCACCCGCGACAGACCCCGATTGGGTCACTGTTGCACCCGCGATGGACCACGACTGGGTCGGCACCGCACCAGAACCGAACTCCAACCCCGAACCCGAAACCTCTGGCACAGTGGACAAAAGCAGCTCCTCGCCGGCGACCCTGGGAGAAGGCTCTGGAGAGAGAACAGAACCGGGATCAGGATCACCGGCAGCGCCAGAACCCGGTGAGACAAGCTCAGACGCAGCGGGCAGCTGCCCCCGGCTCGTCTCCCCAAGAGACAGGCAAAAATGCTCGAGAAAGGAAAGGAGAAAGACTATACAGAGCACTTGCCTGATCTCGGGTTCTGATGCCATCCAGGACTCCGATGATCTGGGCTCAGACGGCAGGAGGTTGTCATCAGGCTCCCACGCGACTGCGATGGGCTCCGCAGCCGGCATGATGGTGTCCGCAGCCTCTGGATCCTCCGGCACAGATGCCCACGCCAACGGCCCGCACGGCGTGGCGGCAGGGGACCCTCGACCCGCTGGAGCGGACCGCTCGTCCGAGGAGACCCGGGGACGCTTCCTCGTCGGCGCAGGATCCACGCTGCAGTCCGCTCTCCTCCTCCACCCACGACGACGTGGCTGCGGGACCGGAACCAGGCTCTCCAGAACCGCAGGCCCCCTCCTCATCCAGTGACGTTGGCCTGGCATCGAGGACCGCTCATCGGATGGAGACACAGAGGATGCGGGATTAATCATTAAAGCCACAGTAGGTGGTGGAAGGTGATCTTACAGCTGTTTAGGCAAAAGAGGACAGTGAGAAATCACCTCATTATGATGAGGTTGTCTCATCTCCTCCAACAGCTCTTCCAGCTTCTTGTGTGAACCAGTCAAGTCCATATGCAGAATGTATAATATCTACAGTGCAACGTGAAGTCTTTAAGGAAGAGTTCAAGTGCGTTGAAACAAAACATCCACTGCCGAAACAGAGTTGGCTGAGAAAATTAAACTCAATCATTGACGAGGATGGTCTACTTAGAGTCAGAGGACGCTTGGCACCAGCAAACCTGGCAAAAGAGGAAAAACACCCTCTCATTATCCCTCGTTCACACCACATTGCTGTTCTTTTAATCAGATACTACCATGAAAAGGTAGCGCATCAAGGCCGACACATGACAAAGGGAGCCCTTAGAGCATCTGGGTTTTGGATCATAGGCGGCAAACGTCTTGTGTCTTCTGCCATCCACAACTGCGTGACCTGCAGGAAACTGAGAAAGACATTGCAAATCCAAAAGATGTCAGATTAACCAAGTGACAGGCTCTCACCGATGCCACCGTTCACCAACGTTGGTCTCGACGTGTTTGGTCCGTGGTCAGTGACAACATGACGCACAAGAGGAGGAAGCGCAGACAGCAACAGATGGGCTGTACTTTTCACATGCATGTCAACAAGAGCTGTGCACATCGGACTGATTGAATCAATGTCAATGTCCAGTTTCATAAACGCTCTGAGAAGATTCTTCTCCATTCGGGGAACCGCACAGCTTCTGCAATCTGATAGGGGCACAAACTTTATCGGGGCATGTAAGGAACTGAGAATTGAGCACAGTGACGCAGCAATTAATGAGTTACCTACAAGAAAAGAGTTGCAAATGTTTTTTTAACCCACCTCATGCATCACACATGGGTGGATCCTGGGAAAGACTCATTGGAGTTGCCAAGCGGATTTTAGATGCACTACTTCTCAAGAAGAAACTACGGCTCACACATGAGGTATTGAGCACCTTAATGGCGGAGGTTATGGCAGTGATGAATGCAAGACCACTCGTGCCGGTCTCAACAGATCCTGACAATCCAACCATCCTAACCCCAGCAATGCTACTGACCCAAAAAACCAACCCCCTAACAGCACCATCGGGAACTTTCGCTGCACCAGAACTTCATGCACGTCAGTGGAAACAAGTGCAGGCTCTTGCGGACAGTTTTTGGAAACAATGGAGACAAGACTATCTCGTGACTCTTCAGAGTCGAAGAAAATGGACTGATGAGAAACCGAACATCAACGTTGGAGATGTCGTTTTGCTCAAGGATGGGCAAACACACAGAAATGACTGGCCCATGGGGCGGATTGTAAAGACATTTCATGGAAAGGACAATAAAGTACGAAAAGCGGAGGTGAAGATATGAGATGGGACTGTTAAAGTGTTTCTGAGACCAATTACAGAAATGGTTTTACTGATGGGAGATGGGGAATAGATAATAATATGGTTAACATTGTTAAGCACTGTTGTTTGAAATGTTGTAAGGCTAATTAGTGGTACAATGTTATTGCACCAGACGGGGAGTATTCTGTCTTCATGAATTAAAGTTGAGCAGTTTCCATTACAGCATTTCAAATAAGCTGATAACTTTTTTTCTGCATTACTTGATGGCAGCTGGAAAGGTAACGTTTTCTTTTTAGGTATGTTGTTTTTTTTTTATGTCACTAGTGAAAAATACTGAATAACCAACTGGTATGTTATCAGCAAGTGTTGACAAAATATTGTGCGATCACTTGGTTTTCTAAAATACATCTTCTGAAATCACATTTATCATTTTAACTCGATCACTCTGCCAATTAGTATTTATTCCATCCTGCTTTTTGGGAGAAAAGTTTAGCAGGCTATGTCTACCAGATTCCACACACAGAGACATGTCATTACACCTAAGATTCAACACAAGTCTACAATTAAAAACAATGATAAAGAACTAAAGCTAACCTGCAGCATCATGTCTCAGTTACTATAGACTTTTTTAAAAGAATTACCTCGGGTCTGTTGCTGGTTCTTACTTACTGTATTTGAATAAGAATGAATGAATGAATGAATCTTTATTTCGGATAGATTAAAAGTAAAGATTAAAAAAGTAAAAGAATAATATAACAAAGGGGAAAGAAAAAAAAATCTAACAAGGTCAAATTAAATAATTACTCCTCTGATTATACAGTTCAACATAAGTTATCCGAAATGGGTGATTGCTGAAGCCGCAGCTTATATTGCCCACCTATATTACATCCAAGGATTCAAAAGAAAAACAAAACAAGAGCGATTACAATTCAGAACAAAGCTAAGACAAAAGGTGACAAAAAACTAAGCAACAGAACAACACAGACTGACTATGATAATTCTTATGTGATTTAATATGTCATCTTGTATATATGTTTGGAGTATTTCTTCCTTTAGTTTTTGTTTAAATTGTCCAAGTGTTGTACATAATTTTCATTCAGGTCCAAAAGCATTCCACAATCTGACTCTTTGCACTCCAGAATAGCTTTTATCTTCCGTAATAACAAATGACATGTTGCACTGTGTTGACAAAAACTCTGTTTTTAAATGCTACATGAAAATAAACCTGAATCAAATGAAACTATGTTAAACAAAGTTACTTCAACCTGATTAATGTGTAATGTGTAATGTGAAAAAAAACATAAGCACCCCAGAATCTTACTCGATGACTAACTTTTAATTTAGTTTATTCTTTTTCCACACAACTTTTTTTGTTGTAGTAATACTACAATATTTAACTAACCCGTTTTTGGATAACAGATTTGTTGTAGACAAGTGATTTTTCTTTTCCTCTTGATGGACTTGACAGACAAATATTCACGATTCTTGGTTTGGTTTCATAATACATAATAAATACAAGAAAGGGCATCCGAATGGTAAAAGATTGAACACGATATTTACCAACATGAAAATTATTTTAAGATAAGATAAGATAAGATAAGCCTTTATTAGTCCCACAACGGGGAAATTCCAGGATTGCAACAGCACAGGGATAGCAACACTCAGAGCAACAATCAGAAGGCAAGAAAAAAAAAACAAAACAAGCAAGAGCAGCTAATATACATATGTACATATTACTATAAAATATATATATATACACACAGACACACAGTGCAGAGCATTGTAGCTGGATGGAATAAATATATGAATATATGAACACACAGTGCAGAGCATTGTAGCTAGATGGAATAAATATGTAAATATATAAACACCCACAGTACGGAGCATTGCAGCTAGGTGGAATAAATATGCAAGTATATAAACACACACAGTGCGGAGCAATGTAGCTAGATGGAATAATATGTAGATATATAAAAACACAGTGCGGAGCATTGTAGCTAGATGGAATAAATATATAGATATATAAATATAAATATAAACACACCCAGTGCTGAGCATTGTAGCTAGATGGAATAAATATGTAAATATATAAACACACACAGTGCAGAGCATTGTTGCTAGATGGGATGAAACAGCATAACCGTCTACTTAGTTATCCTACATGGTATGATTATGTGCCCATACATATTCTCACCCTCCATAGCGACCGGTATGTTCCTAGTTGTATGCCGGAGGGGACCATTGTGTATGTCACCATGGGTTGAGATGCCGTCTCGGCACTCAGCCCATGTTTTCCCTCATCCCTGCTTCCCATTGAGCAGCGTCTCAGCTGGCCCCCAGCTGGCAGCATTATGGATGGCTGGGGCCAATTAGTCTTCATCAGCTGGGGCGCTGCCAATGAGGATAAATAGGAGCAGCCTCGATGACTCGGGGCTGCGACATAAACACATTGCTAAGCTGAAGCCCCTTCGTCTGGTGTCAGCTTATACTCCTCTTGCAGCATTCCTGTGTTTGTTTCCCGCTGTGAGTATGTACGTCTTGCTACCCCCACGTCCGGTACGAGCTGCTTACCTCTGCGCTGTGCAACCTGTGAGTGTACGTCTGCATGAGTATCTGTGCTCTCCTCATCCCTTCCCCTTTACCCTGAATAAAATATCACGACTCACTGGCTTGCCCCTGGCTCTGATTGCCCGGCTCCCTAGAGCCGGATATGACAGTACAGTATGTCGCAGCCAGAAGAGCTACCGGCGGCCGTGAGTCGCCGTGGAAATGTACCTTTCTGTCCGGGTGTCAGCGCTGCTAGCATGCCGTTTCCCAGGAGTCACTTCCGGCGCCAGCGCGACGAGCTGAGGTCCATCTCGGAGGCTGTCGACGGGACGTTCTTCACCCTGCACGACGCCTCCAACGCGAGACGCTGGCATCCGGGCCATGCTGAGGAACTCCTGGACTGTCACCCTCACTCTCTGTACCATCTGGAGGACAGTGCCAGGATAGACGCTGCAGGTACACTGCGAGAGAAGCTCCACGGGGTGGATGGAAATCCCGGCAGGGAGTCGAAGTGGGCGACGTCTTTCCCCGCTTCGGAGTCCCGTTCCTGCCGCCATTCCAGTCCGGGAGTTCGCGCCAACCAGAGGACTTCCCCCGACCTGCGCCACGTCACTCGGGATTCCCTTCTAGGAGCCGCAGCTGACAGCAGTTATGTCCGGGGTCGAGTGGCTGTCGCGAGCTCTACTGTGTTTCCTGTCACCACCTTCAGGCATGTGGCGGCGGCAGTGAGATTGATGGTGAGGACTTCAGGGCTACGAAGCTTTCCCGTGCTCGACGCCTTCCTCGTCTCGATCTCCGATCTGGAGCGGCGAATCCTGGGTTTCCCCCTCGCTTCGTCCCCTGGGAGTAGTCGTCATCACATCGCCGAGTCACCTCTGCACGAACCTCGTCCGGATCCAGTTCTGGGTCATCGTCAGGACCGTTCCTCTCACGCAGCTGTCATCCCTTCGCCTCGTCAGTGTGGAGATTCTACAGCCTCGTCCCCTGAGCCTCGTTCCCCCGCTGTCATTCCTGGACATTCGGGCTGGCTCACCCCGGCTGTTTCCCCCTCCTCCTCGACGCGCTTCCTGACCGCTGTGTGTGCCTGGAATCCCGGCCTGGTGAGCTCTCTGCTGGAGACAACGCGAGCGACCCTCAGACGAATTCCCGGGGGGTCCTCCGTTATCGCCGGGCGGGGAGAGGAAGAAGCAGAATCCACTACAGCAGGCGATACTCAACCTCCAGGGGGCAGGCAAGTCATTGTTTTTTCACACCTGCTTAATGATTTGCTCTGTCACATCCCTGGAGGAGAAGTTCAGGGTTCGCAGCTCCCTGAACTCTCCCCACCTGCTGTAACCTGTGTGCCTAATCCCGCATCCTCTGTGTCTCTCTCCGCCGAGCGGTCCCCGGCTCCGGGTCAAAGTGGTGGGATATGGAGAGGGCCTGTGGTTCCGCAGCTACATTGCGGACGGAGGAGGGGGACTGACTGCTGCGTGGAGTCTACGCCGACGACTGAGCGTCCCCGGGTCTCCACGGAGGAGCGGTTCGGTCCGGCGGGACGAGATTCTTCTGGCTTCATGCCGAGTGGATCGTCGGCGGGGTTACCTGAGCTGGAGGGATCTCAAGCTGCGCTTACCATCGTGCTGGCTGCGGGGCCCGACGCGGCTAGATGGGAGCCTGACAACGACCTCCTGACGACGGATCCTGGATCTTCGCAGTCCTGGACAGCGTCAGAACCCGAGATCAGGCGAGTGCTCTCCTTTCTTTTCTCTCTTTTTATCCCCGAGCACTTCAGCCTATCTCCAGGGGAGACGAGCCGGGTGCAGCCGTCCGCTGCGTCTGAGCTCGTCTTGCCGGGTTCTGGCGCTGCCGGTGATCCTGATCCTGGTTCTGTTTTCTCTTCTGAGCCTTCTTCCAGGGTCACCGGCAAGGAGTTGCTGTTCCTCGTGGTGCTGGAGGGTCCGGGTTCAACGTTGGAGGTCGGTTCTGGTGCAGTATTCAACGTGGGTTCGCCCGAGACCCAGTCGGGGTCCAACGTGGGTTCGCCTGAGGCCCGATCGGGGTCCGACGTGGGTGCTGCCCCAGTATTGTCCAGGTCCGGTGAGGAGGTGGCCGTTTTCCTGCGGCCTGACGCCCGCCGCCCTCGTCATCGGCTCTCCCCTGAGCCTCTTCCACCGGGATCCGCTCTGATCCTTCGCCCGTCTCAACGGTCCTGGTGGTTGAGTGATGCGGGTCGACGACCCGACCCACAGAACTTTCGGTTCGGTGATCTGGTTCCCCCCACTGGTCTGTGTTTCCCTCTGGGCAGCCTGGTTCGGCTGCCGGTGGACTGGATTCCTGGGATCTGGGTCCAGAGTTCGCCGTCCGAACACTTCTCTTTCCCTGATTCGCCAGCTGGACAATGGGCGGGGAGATCTCCGGAGCCATCTCGGCCATTTTTGGACTCTGCCTGCCATTCACCTCGGGTGTCACTTTTTCTTTTGTTATTAAGGTCACTCGGGTGTAATGTGTTGTCCTGTTGGTGGATTCGTTTTTATAGTGCTGTGTTTTCCATCGCTCATGCTCAGCATTTTACTTTTTGTGCCATGTTTTTAGCCTCGTTTTTTGTATTGTAGAGTTATGTTTTGTTTTCCGTAACACCATGCTCTGCAGTTATCCATTTATTCCAGTCACTTTCATTTCTTTAGTTGACTGGGTATTTATATATTCGTGTGTGTGGGTTTTTCTTTGCCTGCACTCAGTATTTCTTTTTTGTCCTGTTGGTTCATTATAGAGTCATGTGCCTTGTTTTCCGTAACACCATGCTCTATAAATGTCATTTGTTCCAGTCACCCTCACTTTTCTTGGTGACTGTGTGTATGTACTTAAATTAGCGCTGTGTATAGGTTCCCCTTTATTTAACCGTACTCAGCATTTTTTGCCCTGTACCTTTTTGGTGGTTCTTTTTTCCTTGCTCTGGGTCACGCATGGTTGGTACTCTCTGGGTAGTATGTAACCGGCGTGCTGACCCAGTTCTTCTCCCCATCTGTACCTGGGTTAATTATTCTGTTTTGTCAGTATTGTATTTGGGTTTTTCTTTCCCGCTACCCTACATTGCCCCATTGGTGTTGTCCTTCCCTTGGCTTCTTCCCCTCCGGTCCGCCTCCCTTCCTCCCACCCTAGGTGGGGGGGGGGGGGGGGGGCTGGGATGTTCCTGGTCGTTCAGGAGCCCGACCTTGAGGGAGGGGCTCTGTCACCATGGGTTGAGATGCCGTCTCGGCACTCAGCCCATGTTTTCCCTCATCCCTGCTTCCCATTGAGCAGCGTCTCAGCTGGCCCCCAGCTGGCAGCATTATGGACGGCTGGGGCCAATTAGTCTTCATCAGCTGGGGCGCTGCCAATGAGGATAAATAGGAGCAGCCTCGATGACTCGGGGCTGCGACATAAACACATTGCTAAGCTGAAGCCCCTTCGTCTGGTGTCAGCTTATACTCCTCTTGCAGCATTCCTGTGTTTGTTTCCCGCTGTGAGTATGTACGTCTTGCTACCCCCACGTCCGGTACGAGCTGCTTACCTCTGCGCTGTGCAACCTGTGAGTGTACGTCTGCATGAGTATCTGTGCTCTCCTCATCCCTTCCCCTTTACCCTGAATAAAATATCACGACTCACTGGCTTGCCCCTGGCTCTGATTGCCCGGCTCCCTAGAGCCGGATATGACAGTGTAAGTCTATTGCATCTTTTGCATTCAAAAAAAAAAAAAAAAATCAATTTATTTCAAAAACTTTATCATTTACAAATGTATTTACCGTGGCAAATTCTAATTAAAAAAAATAAAAACTTTATCTTTAAAAAAAAAAAAAATAAGACGATGGTTTTTACCTTCTGTTCCGAGTTTCTAAGTAGAACTTTTAAAAAACTTTTTAAAAAGCATTTGACGCATTGGATCATGCCATTTTACCAGCTACATTAGAAAACTGTGGTATAAGAACCCACACATCTACACAACAAACACGGGGTCGTTCTATCCAATGACAGGAGAGGGAGAGTCCTCCACCTATAATGGTCTACAGGCGGACCACTACCATCGACCAATGAAACTACAAGGGAGGGGCATGTGAAAATCAGATAAATAAATAGCCCGAAATTGGAAAAATGAAACAAACTTCAGGGAAAAGACAGTGAAAAACTCCACCATTCTTAAGAGGCTGAGCGATCTTCATCTGATCAGCGAGACATCCGTCTCCACCTTGCTACAGAGTGCTCCGGGATTAATGCCGAAAGAGAGAATGTGGTATCTTTGGTGCATCCAGACCCCTGCAACCGGGAATCTTCAGGAGGAATGGCAGTTAGAAGCCGGAGGTAGATGGGGTTACATGTTCAACTACGCAAGTAGTAAATTGTGTTTTTACCAGTTGGATGAAGAAGAAACTTTTGGCCCGCTCTCCAGAAAAGCCACACTTTCGGCCGTGGACTGGAGCGTACTGCAAAACATGATTTACACCGATCTGAAAACAAGCGACATACATATACTGCAACAGACGGGACTGGAAGACGAACCTGCTATAAAAGACCAACAGGCACAGACACCTGTTCGTGTGAAAGAAGAGCAACTACTGGTATTCGTTACCGGAAGAATGTTGGGTAGTAGTGTTTGGGAGACAAAGGCATCCCTGTCTGGGAGGTGGTACTTCCGAGCCACGTGTCAGCTATCAACAGGTGACGCCTCATCTGAGGAGGAATTTATCTTGCAGTTTTTCAGTTCCGAATGTGGTGTGTTCCAGACAGCGTTATGCTTACCTACAACGGTGTGGGTCAAAATGGTTGACGAGAAAGGCGAAAAGCTCAAGGCCCTTTCCATTTCCAGCTGTTCCGCGAGAGATATGGTCATGGTGAAAAAAAACCAAACAAACTAGCTTTTCCAGATGACGCCACTCCCAAAGCCTTCCGCACCTAATCCCACCCCTCCTAACAATTTTTAAAGAAGACCGCCAACCACCCATCTTACCCCAAAACAAAACTGAGGCAAACCCACATGTGACTCTCCAAGGGTATTCTGAACAAGACCCTTGGACAAAATTATTGTCTCTGAAAATATCGAGTGAGGATGACCGCCCACCTTCACAAACATGCTCTCTGGATACTGAGGGTCCTCCTCAACAATCTTCGCTCATCCTCAAATTCTGCAACAGAGCGGATCCGTTCTATGGATGCTGAAGAATACGCCGCTGATCCTCCACACGGTTCGCCCTGTACAGGCCTCGACGTGGTTTTTCAGGAAGGTGACCCAATATACAGAGCGGATCATCTACCTCCCCTGTTTCTGGATTTAGTAAAATATGGGTTGATAAAATATCTGGATGTTACCATCGGCAAATATGGAGAAGAAATATGCAACGGTTGTTGAATCAACCACTCGGATCAAATCCACCACGATTGCCCAGTGGAGTCAGAGTATTTCTTTCTGACCCAATATGAAGAGATCACAAAAAGACTGCGGAACAGGCGTTTCATTCTGGCGCTCCAAAAACTGACCAAATTAAACTGCATGTATACTTGTATGAAGGTGTACATCGAAATTACAAAGGCTTTCCTTCATGAACTCAAACAAACACCACGCATCATCTCCAATATTTCTGAGATTTCAGAAACGCTATTTGCGGGAGATGAGGAAATGGCTCATCATTTGCAAAGAGCTGAGGACTATTGTCAGGGTCATCTGGATGGTGAGAACTTTTGGGAGGAGGATTTTGTGGGCGATTCTGACAGCGAGAAGAGTTGTGATATGGACAGTGATGCAGACTCTGATATTGATTCTGAAACAGAGTCGGAAAAAACTGATGTTGAAATGTAGTAAAATGCTTTTTAAATTAAATCTGCATGCTTTCACTTAAACTATCTTTGTTCCACAACCAATTGACTGCCGGGATGAAATCATTGCAACATGTATCGCCGTGTAATTTGTTTTTAGGTAGTGTTTTTTTTCTCACTCAAATGCATGGAGAATGTAGATGTATGTAAAAAAAAAAAAAAGTGTTTTATAATACTGAAGTTTTTTTGTTTTTGTCTAACCTTTTAGTGTGATTGTAAAAACCAAATAAATATGTTCCATTCACTGAAGTGTGGATTACTTCTTTATTGGTCCAAATGATTCAAAAATGAAGAAATAGTTGAGAGTTTAGTTGTTCCTTAGGCCTTGTATTTTTATTACCCCGCAACATGGTACTTACACCCTATAGGGTGGATCTTGTTGGTGTTGAACCGAGCCGTTGAATTTCTGTAAATGCCTCATGACTGGGTTTTCATTTTTTTGATGATATTCAAATAAATCGAGGGTTCTATATGCGGTGTAAAATGTCTCTGTACAACTCAACATTTTTTCTGTGTTACCAAATACTTGTTTCATTTTTTTTGTTTCAAAACAAATGAATGTTTCAACCAAATTAACCATGGTTAAGCAACAATATAACAAGTAGGAGAGTTAAGTATACAAGTGAAATTTGTAAATTTCAATTTGTGGAAATCAGATTTTAAAACAGTTCCAGTAAACAGAAAGCATAATGGTGATGCAACAAGTGCACAGTTACGGTAAATACATCATACATGACGCGGTGTATGTTTTACAACAACAACAAAAACAAAAAAAAAAAAAACAGAATGGCACAAAATATCTAAAATACTGTTTAGGAACTTTGTAGAAAACACATGATGATGTTGAAAGCTTACATACTTTTATAAGATAAGATAAGATAAGCCTTTATTAGTCCCACAACGGGGAAATTCCAGGATTGCAACAGCACAGGGATAGCAACACTCAGAGCAACAATCAGAAGGCAAGAAAAAAAAAACAAGCAAGCAAGAGCAGCTAATATACATATGTACATATTACTATAAAATATATATATACACACACACACACAGACACACAGTGCAGAGCATTGTAGCTGGATGGAATAAATATATGAATATATGAACACACAGTGCAGAGCATTGTAGCTAGATGGAATAAATATGTAAATATATAAACACCCACAGTACGGAGCATTGCAGCTAGGTGGAATAAATATGCAAGTATATAAACACACACAGTGCGGAGCAATGTAGCTAGATGGAATAATATGTAGATATATAAAAACACAGTGCGGAGCATTGTAGCTAGATGGAATAAATATATAGATATATAAATATAAATATAAACACACCCAGTGCTGAGCATTGTAGCTAGATGGAATAAATATGTAAATATATAAACACACACAGTGCAGAGCATTGTTGCTAGATGGGATGAAACAGCTTAACCGTCTACTTAGTTATCCTACATGGTATGATTATGTGCCCATACATATTCTCACCCTCCATAGCGACCGGTATGTTCCTAGTTGTATGCCGGAGAGGACCATTGTGTAAGTCTATTGCATCTTTTGCATTCAAAAAAACTATTAGTTTGTTACGTCTTTTTGCTATCTCTGCGAGCAGCCCTGCTTAGGTTGTACAGTCTGACAGCCGTTGGTAGGAAGGACCTACGAAACCTCTCGGTTGTGCACCTTATCAGGTATTTAATAAACGTTGTTTAGTGCAGCTCTACCAAATTGTTAAATGCTTCACTTAAAAAAACAGAAATGGTGTTGGGGGAAGAAGACGTTTACTAGGGAAAAAAAAAAAAAAAACATTTCAAGGTGAAAGCAAATCTGTTTCGTCCTCTGAATCCGCCACCTCGTCATCCGTGTCCATAGCCAATACCGTGAGCAGTATCTCCTAAGGATCAAAGGACTTAGTACTCTCCCACTCATCGTAGATTTGCCTCAGGAGTATTTGCGTTCAATTGAAGTTCCAGCATTCTATTGGGAAAAGCGTGTTTATGAAAACAGTTGGCACCATAATGACATCTCCCTCAGGGTTCATCAAAGTATGGGCACGTTTTTTTCCTAAAAGAAGATGTGCCTCAGGAGTATTTGCGTTGAGTTCTGGAGAAGAGGAAAGATGACCAAAATCTGTTCTCAAAATAAGTAAATTACTCATAAAAACTGTGAACCACGTACATTTCATAGTGGTATTGTTAGCAGGTGTACCTAATTCATACCACTTTGTCTTTGTTGAAGTTCCAGCCTTCCACCGGGAAAAGCGTGTTTATAAAAACAGTTTGCGCCATAACAACATTTCCATCGGGCTTCATCAAAGTATAGGCAAGGTTTTCTCCTAAAAGAGAAAGGAACATCAGAATACTTCAGAGACTGCTTCATGTGTGTATGTGTGTGTGCACGCATGCGTGCGTACCTCAACTCACTCTTGTATTTCTCAATGAGAGCTTGTTTCTTCTTGTCTTGTACCCAACGTCTGCTTGGTATATAAAAATCGGCGTTAGCTTGACACTCGGGACAACTCCTGCATTGAACGTACAATCAAACGTTGTCTTTATAACGTACATTTTTTATCATTTAAGGCATTTTCATTGAGCCAATATGAAGAAATACTCACTTAATGATTTTCTTGTCAAATTGGGTGGTATTTCTCCATTTGTGAATACATTCCAGACAGTAACAGTGGTTACAGTTCGGTAATATGGCAAAATGGCATTCGTTCAGAGTCCTCTTTTGCAGAACCACCTCTAGACACACGCCACACATCATGTTCTTGGTGCTGGATGGGATCTCTGTGTTACGAGCTATAGGCTATGACGAGTTTTCTACCAAAGAAGGATGGGGTTAAAGACTGATCGCCGATCAACATAAAATGACAAATGTAATTTTGCACGATGCATTTAGAAAGCAAACAATGGCATAACATTTCATCAATTTATTTATAACATACCTTATGCGGTACTTTTCGATAAAGAAATCAAAAAATACATAATACCCAAAGGGACAATTAGCTCTATACCTACCTGTGTTGTTTTCGTTGTTGTAAAACAAACACCACGGTCTTGTATGATGTATTTATCATAACTGCGCCTGTGTTGCATCACACACCATTCGGTTGACTGGAACTGTTTTAAAAATTGTTTTCCACAAACTGAAATTTGTGGACAAAAAGACTGTTTGTTAGGTAAAGGTTGCAGACCCCTGGGCAAGACAGATGTTCCCAGGAGGTGGCGGCTTCTCCTCAAACACAGTTTGCAAACACGCACATCCTCAACCACCCACAGGGGAATTAGAAGCACAGAAAGGATTATCAGATGTATACATATATACTTTTTATATACAGTGTGACCTAATAAATAAATAGTGAAGATTAGTTAATTAGATATTGCATAAAGTGCATTAGATGTGAGGGCAACTGGTTGATAGTCATTCACGTCGAATGGAGATGACTTCTTGGGTACAGGAACTAGGCAGGACATCTTCCACAGCACCGGTACTCTCTCCAGACTCAGGCTCAGGTTGTACATGCATTCCGTTACTGGAACTAGCTGGTTGGCGCAGGTCCTCAGGAACCTGATGGAAATGTCATCAGGGCCCCAGCCTTCCACTGACAGTCTCTCCAGCTGTCTCTTAACCTGGTCTGCAGTCACAGAGATGTGGGGGTTGGTGCAGATGTCCTGAGAGGACCGGGGGGGGGGGGGGGGGGGTGCTGCACAGGAGGGGGAGAGGGAAGGGTTTGTGGGAGTCTTGCTGGGTTATGGGTGTGATAGATGGTGAGTTGAATCTATTACAAAACAAATTCAGCTCATCAGCTCTCTCAAGGGTCCCCGATGTCTGTCTGTCCCTCACTTTACATCCAGTGATGTGTTTCATTTCCATCCAGATGTTCTTCACATTGCTTTGCTGTGGTATATACTCCAACTTCCTCCTGTAATTGTCCCTACACATCCTCAGCATATCTCTCAGTTCACGATGTACTCTCCTCAGTATCTCTTTGTCTCCAGACCAAAAAGTCCTCTTCTTTTTAAGAAGTGCTTTCAGGTAACTGGGGATCCATGTTTTTTTTTTTTTGGGGGGGGGAACAGCACACTGTCTGAGCAGGCATGGTTGTGTTTTCACAGAATCTGATGTTTTCTGAGATGCAGTCGGTCATATTGTCTTTGTCCACCCCATGTGGTTCACAGAGTACATCACAGTCCATCGTCTCGAAGCAGTCCTGTAGTGCATCAGCAGCCTGCTTTCTCCACCTCCTCACAATCTGTGTGTAAGCAGGGTGCCTTTGCACAAGAGGAACCTAGTTGGGTGTTAACAGAATGAGGTTGTGATCTTATCTGCCAAGTGGGGAGCTGTGGCGCTGTATGCTTCTCTTACATTGGCATTCAGTAGATCCAGTGTTTTATTTTCTCTGGTGGGACAGCCAACAAAATGGTGGAAGTTTGCTAATGTTTTGCCAATTGATATATGGTTAAAATCACCTGTGATTGCCATAAATGTCTCAGGGTGATCTTCCAGTAAAGTGGCAGTTGTGGAGCTGATGATGTTACAGGCCACCGCTGCATCAGCTGACAGAGGGACATAAACGGTAATCACAATGGAACATGTGAACTCTCGCAACATATACAGTGTTGTGAAAAAGTGTTTACCCCCTTCTTGATTTCTCAATTTTTTGTATGTTTGTCACACTTAAAGGTTTTAGGTCTTCAAATAAATTTAAATATTAGACAAAGGCAACACAAGTAAACACAAAATGCTGTTTTGAAATAAATGT
This sequence comes from Pholidichthys leucotaenia, assembly GCA_020510985.1. NCBI lineage: Eukaryota > Metazoa > Chordata > Actinopteri > Cichliformes > Pholidichthyidae > Pholidichthys > Pholidichthys leucotaenia. The sequence goes on from JAJAQF010000298.1 coordinate 26,822, forward strand.
GTTTATTATTAAGGGGAAAAAAATCCAAACCTACATGGCCCTGCGTGAAAAAGTGCCCCCCCCTTCCAATTTAAATGTAAATTAAAGGCACAAATGAGAAAAAAGTAATTGAGATATATCAGTCTAGAAAAAGACTATAAAGCCATTTCTAACGCTTTGGAACTGCGAGCCACAGTGAGAGCCATTATCCACAAATGTCAAAGACATGGAACAGTGGTGAACCTTCCCAGGAGTGGCTGGTCAATCAGAATTACCCCAAGAGCGCAGCGACAACTAATCCAAGAGGTCACAAAAGACCCCACAAAAACCTTCAAAGAACTTCAGGCCTCATTTGACTCAGTTAAAGGCCAAATGTCACGTAATTTTTTTTTCTAAATGACAACGAATTTAGATAAAATACACATAGCTTAAACCAAATATTCATACCGGAGACCATATCACCCACCTGTATTTACATAATTGCACAAAATACACCAGGTGAAGGCCCCATCTTGCTTGCTGGCTTGTGACAGCCAGTCCAGACCACGCCCATGTTTTTGACATCACCAGTTGTACCCTGGCTGCCCTGCCTATCCACATTCACACTTATCAACATTGGACAATCATGACGGAAAGTGACAGCGATTGTCAAAAAATTAGTTTAGTTTTGTCTTTTTTTTTTTGTCAGTGGTTCAGACAGTGACAGAGGCATAGAACCTTACCGGTTCGAGCCGTCCGAGACGGAATCAGATGCTTTGTCTGATGACAACAGTTCCAACGATGTCCAGAGAGCAGAACCAGTGGAAAATGTCATTGAACTGGACATTAATCGCCTCCAGAATTGCGAAGCCGAAGGGGGTCTGTCGAGGGCGCCCCATAAATATTGATTTTTCGGAAGCCATTATTATTACAGTGGAGGAGAGCCGCTGCTGTCAAGAAATTGACCAGATCAATATGAAAATGGAGGCGCATACCTGTCAAGTGAGACGTTTTCGCCGTATTTTAATACCGTAAAACGCGGCTATAAGGGACAGCGGAGTAATAATGGACATTTCTCTGGGAAATGTTTTCATACCTGTCAAGTGAGACGTTTTCGCTGTATTTTAATACCATAAAACGCGGCTATAAGGGACAGCAGAGTAATAATAGACATTTCTCTGGGAAATGTTTTCATACCTGTCAAGTGAGACATTTTCGCCGTATTTTAATACCGTAAAACGCGGCTATAAGGGACAGCGGAGTAATAATGGACATTTCTCTGGGAAATGTTTTCATACCTTTCAAGTGAGTTGTTTTTGCCATATTTTGGTGCCAAGCGCGGCTGTGGGGGACGGCGCAGTGGTGGAGGACACTTTTCTGGGAAATGTTTTAAATGTAGTTCGTTTTTTTTTTTTTTTTTTTTTTTTTTTTCCTGTTACGGGAACAGTGTGTAATATTTTCTGTAATCTAAATTATGAAATTTAATACATCATTAAATCATTGCATAATATTCATTGTTATATAAAAAAACTTTCTGTAGAATTCTTGTTTGTTGTATTGTAAGATTACTTTTTAATACACAGGAAGAGGGACTGTCACTATGTAGGTGGCAATCTTGGAACACTGTAATGTCTTTCCAAGTTTTTATGCATAAGTCAACTCAAAAAACTTTTGTAGGTTATTGTAAAAGTTTAATAATGGTAATAAGCAGTATGCATGAAAATATTTGCGTTTTGATAGTCGACACCTGGATTACACTAGATTACACACTGACTACACTATACAACATTTTTTCAGAGGTCTCTGGTTTTTTCATTTGTTGTGACACATAAAAGTTCCATCAGTTTTCGTCACTGTTGTAGTATGAATTAATAAATGCTACATAAACTGCATTTCATGAATATTCATTGATATATACTGTATATATAAAATTATATAAGCAGCAAAACCAATATTTTAATAGCCAAATAGCTGTTGTGACTCTCAGCTAATTCTGTTTTAGTCAGCAAGGGGCTAAAAGGCTCTTTGTTTGGTGAAGGTTGCAGACCCCTGGGCTAGAGAGATGCTCCCAGGAGGCAACACCTTCTTCTCAAACACAGTCTGCAACCACACACATCCTCAACCCTCCAGAGGGGAATTAGAAGCAAAGAATGGATTATCAGATGTATACGTATATACTTTTTATATACAGTATGTTCTAAAAAATTAATTGTGAATGTTAGTTAATTAGAAAGCTTGGGATCAGTTCGCCAAGGTCTCCGCTTTTGACTGTCACCTAATCCACATGGACGCCTCCCACTTGAGGTGTTTCGGGCACGTCCCATTGGGAGGAGACCCCGGGGAAGAACCAGGAGTCGGTGGAGAGACTATGTCTCCCAGCTGGTCTTGGAACGCCTTGGTATCCTCTCTGAAGAGCTGGAGCAGGTGGCGGGGGAGAGGGAAGTCTGGGCTTCTCTGCTTGAACTGCTGCCTCCGCGACCCGGACCTCCAGAAAAGCGGTAGAAGATGGATGGATGGATGGATATTAGTTAATTAGATATTACACAAAGTGTATGAGATGAAAGGGCAACTGGTCGATAGTCATTCAGGTCCGATGGAGATGACTTCTTGGGGACAGGAAGCAGGCAGGACATCTCCCACAGCACCAGTACTCTCTCCAGACTCAGGCTCAGGTTGTATAAGCATTTCAGTACTGGAGCTAGCTGGTTGGCACAGGTCCTCAGGATCCTGGTGGAGATGTCATCAGGGCCCCAGCCTTCCGCTGACAGTCTCTCCAGCTGTCTCTTCACCTGGTCTGCAGTCACAGTGATGTAGGGGTTGGCGCTGATGTCCTCAGAGGATGGGGGGGGGGGGGCTGCACATGAGGTGGAGGTGGAGGGGTGTGTGGCGGTCTATCTGGGTTATGGGGGTGATAGATGGTGAGTTGAATCTATTACAAAACAAATTCAGCTCATCAGCTCTCTCAAGATTCCCCAATGTCTGTCTGTCCCTCACTTTTCACCCAGTGGTGTGTTTAATTCCCGATCTGAATTCCTGATCTGATCCTGATTCCTGGTCTGAGGTTGTGAGGTCCATGGTTGTGAGGTCCATGGTTGTGTTTTTGCAGAATCTGATATTTTCTGTGATGTAGTCGGTCATATTGTCTATGTCCACCCCATGTGGTTTACAGAGTACATCCCAGTACATCGTCTCGAAGCAGTCCTGTAGTGCAACAGCAGCCTGCTGTGTCCACCTCCTTACAGTCTGTGTGTAAGCAGGCTGCCTTCGCTCAAGAGAAATGTACTTGGGTGATAACAGGATGAGGTTATGATCTGATATGCCAAGTGGGG
>JAJAQF010000299.1:0-30095 GCA_020510985.1 Pholidichthys leucotaenia
AGCACGGCTGTACCCTGCCTTTGAGCGGGGCCGAAAATCGCGGCTGTTAAACCGTGTTGGGGCTAGTGGAAAGACTTACAAAGCGTGCTGAGCTGTCGCGTGGCGTGCTAAGCGGGGCTAATGGAAAAGGCCCTTATAAGTCCAGAGTGTGCCCGGCGAAAAGAAAGTGGTGTGACAAATGCGGATTGTTAAACCATTTTACGAGGGTGTGTGAAAACTTCGTACTCAGGAGCCGTGGGAGAGATTGAGGTGCTGCGCAGAAGACTCCAACCATTGTGCACACTGTCCCCCCAGAGATGAGAGGGCGAATTGGGTACAACGTCACGTTGGATGGAGTCAAGGTCCCGCTCTTAATGGACACGGGAGCGGTGATCTCTGTCCTGAATCTTGAAACCATGGACAGACTGTTTCCCTACCGACAGATAAGAAGGCAACGAGTGGAGTATTATGGTGATGGGTGGAACAGGTTGGCTATATTGGGCTATGTGGAGATGGAGGCCCGATATAAGGACAGTGTGGCACCCAGCATTTGCATTAACATTTCTGCATCCAGTGTTAACGTTATGAGTTGCAACCTATTTTACAGCCTTGGGTTCTCCATTATGAACGTCTCCAGTGAAGAATGGTCTGGATGTGGACTGTGGGGCCGACCTGTTCCTGCCGTGGAGGGTGCTGAGGTGTGGGATTCGGACTGGATGGTTAATGTGAATTTGGGAGAGCACACGTCGTGCCACACAGAGAGCTCTCGGGACGGACCCGATGCCGTCACGCAGGCTGCCCTGGATGAGGGTGCCGGACGGCACGGCGGGGCCCCCAATGAGGCTCATCAGGGCAAGGCGCCAACGCCGGGAGAAAACGGGGCTAGACCACAGAGCGTGGTTATCGCAAAGGGCTCCCAGCGACAACCTGCCAAGAGGAGACCCAGGAGAGCCCGTGTGTTGGAGCAGCTGGAGTCGGGGGCCAGTCGCAGGATCAGTGATCTGATGAAAAGGAAGTGGGCTCCCTCAAAGACCAAGGTTGATGCTCGAGTACGTGGAGATCACAGTCCACACGAACAGCAGGACACCCAGAGGTGGTTCCAGGTGGAGCCCGGTCGGATGGAGGAAGTTGGGTGCAGGTCAATCCACGTCTGGAGACGTCTGAGGGATCTGATGCTGCCGGAGGTGGAGAGGAGACGGCGCAGCAGGAGCCCTGATGTGAAGAGACGGAGACGCCTTGAAAGGGATCCATCCGGGGACTGAGGGTTTTATTTTGAATGCTTGGTTTGTTTCTTCAGTCCTGTTTTATGTTGATTTTCCTATTTGGTACCCTGGTAAATTTAACAAAAAAAGAGGGTGAAAAGTAAGGGAATTTGATAAATTTGGGCTCTTTGTATGGTAAATTTTCTGTATGTTTTGTGTTGTTCTGACCAGTGGGGCTCATCTATGCAAAGTTATGTGGTATTTTGAAAGAAATTTTATTGAAATATTGTTTAACGTGCCCAATTTTATTCAACCTTGGTAAATTGTGTTGAATTTTGGGGTTTAATTAGTCTGGCCGATGGCTTCTCTGTGTGAAGGTACATTAGTATTTTTCAAGAGTTGCCTGGCTCGTGTGACTGGTATTGATTGGATTTTAAGTATTTTTTTGGAATTTGGTTTGTTTGGATTGTTTTATTTGTGTTGCCCCTTTTGTACGTTTTTACTTTATGTGCCCATTGTGGGGGGAGTTGGGGTGGGGTGGGGGGGCACTTATAGGAATTGTCTTGTGCTTTATTGTATGTATTTTGATGTGTTTAAAGGGATTATTTTCAGTTAGAAACATGGCCTATTATTATTTTGTTTGCATATTCTCCTGTTCCAAGCAGCAGAATAATCCGCTCAGCCATGTAGGGGGCGCTGGTGGTCTACCCAGCCCCTCAGCCTTATTTGTGTGACTGGATAGGTGTTTTGTTTATTTTCTGTACATATTTTTGGGTTAGTGCGTGTGTCAGGTGATAAATTTGGGTGGGTTATTTGTACGCTTGTGTCATGCAGTGACCCTCGCGGATCACCATAAGACGCTAAGAGTCCACCAGTGAGTTTTGCGAAGATGGTGATTTATTAACACAACGAGACAGGACAAGACTGTGAGCCGCTCAGGGCAAAAACACACACAAATCAATACATGAGCTCGCAGGGCTAACCCCAGCCACTACGAGCAAAACTGTGATATAGCATGAGACCATGAACCTGACATGAAGGTCTAATGACGCTCTGACAAGGCTTGATGAGGTTTTGACAAGGTGTTGACAATACTCCTGCAACCTTACTGCCGCTAGTGCCCGCTTAATAAAGGCGAGCGCTAACGAGCAGTAATGACACACAGCTGACCAGCCCTGACAGGCTGAAGCCCCACCGAGCACCTTCACAATAAGAGCCCGGTGAGGCCAGAATACAACCCACAGCTGTCAAGGCCGGCAGCGAGTAGAGCTTAGCCCGAGCGCGAACAGAACCCAGCGCTCGGGTCGTAACAGTACCCTCCCTCCGAGAGTGGGCTCAGAACGCCCCAAGGACCATCCTGCCCCACCCCACCCCCCAGGGTCAGTGGCTGGGGGTAGGTGCGGAGGGAGAGAGGCCAAACCAAGAAACAAAACCGTGACAAGAAAAACGACATACAGGACAATGACAAGAATAACTACTCAGAAAAAATGCATATGGAGAAAACAAAAAAACAGAACTACTGGGTCAGAACTACTAAACACAAGACTATGACAAAATACCAAATATTCAAAAATCAGACAAAATACACAGAGAAAAACAAGGCAACAGTGGAACATAACACATACTATGGCAACTGCAAGACATAACCATGGCACAAGATACACAGGACAGCAAGAACAAGAACAAAAAAGACAGAACAATCACTGTGACGGATTAACCCAGAAAAACCACTCCCCCCCCCGACAGTCTATGCCGACCGGCGGAGACCAAGCGCCACAGGAACAGTTCAGGTGGTCTTCCCGCGTCCAACAGCCGGTGGGTGGTCAGAGGATTCGGAAAATGACCAGGCGGCCCACCAGACTCCAACGCCCAGCACGTCCGCTCCTCCGGTGGTCGAACCAGGTCGCCCGAAGACACACACAACACATCGGGTGGCCGACCCGAGGCGCCGAACCGGCGAAACAGTTCCTCCGGCGGCCGACCCGTGTCCCTCAGCCACCAGTCCTGGGGAAAAACAGCCCGCGGCGCCCTCCCTGACGAGGACAAAACTCGGGAGAACCGGGGCGAGTGAACAGGAGCCCCCACGCCCCCCCGGCGATGATGCACAGTGGCGGTGACTCAGTAGAGGGGACAGATGGCCAGGATGAGCCTGTAATCCGTTCGACGGCGAAGGGTCTGCAGCTCCTCCCCCGTCCGTGGACCACGCTGGCGCTGCACCCCCGCTGGATTGGGTCCCAGCTGCACCCACGTCTGGCCCCGATTGGGACGGAACCGCACCCGCGGTGAACCCCGATCGAGCCTCTGGTGCACCCACGTCGGACCCCGATTGGGCCGGAACCGCACCTGCGGTGGACCCCGATTGGGCCTCTGGTGCACCCACGTTGGACCCTGATTGGGCCAGAACCGCACCCGCGGTGGACCCCGATTGGGCCACAGCAGCCTCCACAACGGACCCCGACTGGGTCGGTGCAGCTCCGCTGACGATCTCCACCCCCAAACCTGGGACCTCCAACCCAGTGACTCAGACTCGTTCCACGCCGGCGACATTGCAACAAGGCTCAGGAACAAAAAAACCGGGATCAGAACTGTGACGCAGTGGTTAGCACTGTGGCAGCACAGTTTTACCCTCGGCCGGGGGATCGCGGGGCTCATGACATCGTGGGTTTGATCCCTGCCCCCGGCCAACAGTGATCTGTGTGGAGTTTGCATGTTCTCCCCCTGTTGCTTGGGTTTACTCCGGGATTTCTCCGGTTTCCTCCCACATGCTAAAAACATGCAGGTTAGGGATACGGGGTGCTTGCACACGCAGCGACCAGCAGCTGGTGGCTTGTCACCAGACTGCAAAACAAATCTACCTACGGGTACAAAATAAGTACAAAAAAAAAAAAAAGAATCACCGGTAGCAACAGAACCCAGCAAGACGAGCTTGGGCACAGCAGGCGGCTGCTCCTCACTCCCCCCCCCCCACTGAGAGGCAGGCAAAAATGCTCCAACACAGGGGACAGAGACACCAGAGGGAGCACTTGCCTGCACTCAGGTTCTGTTACCACCCAGGACTTCGACGATCCAGGTTCAGGGCGGCGACTCTCGTCAGCAGGCTCGAACTCAGCTGCGTCGGGCTCCGCAGCTGGCAGGATGTCATCTGCAGCCTGAGGTTCCTCTGCTGTCCACGCCGATGACTCGTATGGCGTGGGGGCAGGGGACCCTCAACCCACTGGCCCGGACCGCTCCAGCGAGGAGACCCTAGGACGCTTCTTCGTCGGCTCAGGCTCCGGGCCGCAGTCCGCTCTTCTCCTTCGTCCACGACATGGCTGCAGGGCCGGATCCAGGCTTTCCAGCACTGCAGGCCCCCTCTTCATCCGACGATGTTGGCCTGGCATCGCCGACCGCTCGACAGGGGGTGACACAGAGGCAGCAGGTTTAGTAATTTTTTCTACAGCAGGTGGAGGAAGCTCGGGGGGCTGCGAACCCCGAACTCCACCCCCAGGAGTCAGACAAGGCAGATTATAATCAAGATGTAACAAACTATCATGCGCTTGCCTTTCTCCCAGGGAAGAGATAGTTCCTGCTGTAGGGGACGTTGTTCCTCCTTCTCCCCGCTGGATGGCGACAGAGGGCCCCCTGGATGGACGAGGTGAGGCCACTCTCAGCAGTTCGCTGACGGACTCCGCCGGCAGCAGGTCCAGCTGGGGATTCTGCTGAGGGTGACCTGGGCCGTTGCGCTGATGTCGTCGTCGGCCCCCAGATGGCGCGCACTCCTGGACCAGTTCCTAGACAGGAACGGGACTCCAACGTGGGGAGCGAGGAAGCCTTCTCCTCTGCTTCCTTCTTTCTTCCTCCTCCATCCCACGAAGTATCTCGCGCTGCGTAGCGAGTTCTTCTGTCCTCAAAATCACCTCCGGGTGATTGTCATAATGGAGAGGGAGGTTGTCCAGGAGTTCCTCAGCGCAGTCTAGGTGCCAGCGCATATAGCGGGAGTTGACGTCGAAGGTAGTGGCGAGGAGTGTCCCGTCGACGTACTCCAGCGCGCTCGCTAGCTCTTTGCCCAGGCGCCGACCGCGGCCCCTGGATGACGGCATTCTCCCAGACGTTGACACCCAAACAGGGAAGAACAATTGTCCAATTACTGCAAAAACTCACGGTGAAAGGCGTCTCGGTGTGGCGTCCCCGTTCAGACGTCCTGGCAGGAGTATACTGTCATGCGGTGACCCTTGCGGATCACCATAAGACGCCAAGAGTCCACCAGCGAGTTTTGCGAAGATGGTGATTTAGTAACACAACGAGACAGGACAAAACTATGAGCCGCTCAGGGCAAAAACTACACACAAATCAATACATGAGCTCGCAAGGCTAACCCCAGCCACTACGAGCTAAACTGTGATATAGCATGAGACCACAAACCTGACATGAAGGTCTAATGACGGTCTGACAAGGCTTGACGAGGTTTTGACAAGGTGTTGACAATATTCCTGCAACCTTACTGCCACTAGTGCCCGCTTAATAAAGGCGAGCACTAACGAGCAGTAATGACACACAGCTGACCAGCCCTGACAGGCGGAAGCCCCACCGAGCACCTTCACAATAAGAGCCCGGTGAGGCCAGAATACAACCCACAGCTGTCAAGGCCGGCAGCGAGTAGAGCTTAGCCCGAGCGCGAACAGAACCCAGCGCTCGGGTCGTAACAGCTTGGCATTTTTTTTTTTTTTTTTGAGGGGGGAGAAATGTTATGTATGTAAAGAGGCTGGTATTACAAAGATGGCAGCTGGGTTGGTCATGGGATAGACCAGGGCAGGAGAGTGTAGTAAGCCTCTGTATATAGTTTGTATGTTGTATATAATAAACCCTGTTAACCGAGGTGAGACTCACTCTTCCTTCCTACATTATGGACATAACAATGTTTTATAAAGTTTATTACCAAGAGCTATGTACACACGGGGAGACCCAACCGCAAGTACAGGAGTCCCAACGAAGAGACAATATGTCTCCCGCTCCAGGCTTATATACCACAGGTGATGCCACCACCCAAAGGCGGGGCATCACCCCTCCCTAGCCTAGGGCACCGCCATACTAATACTACATATATATTACACATATATTACGATCCTACACAGACCACTTTTTTTGGAGGGAGGAGGTTAATAAATAAAAACAGAGTTCAATTTCTCTCCAGTGCTTTTTAATTATTATTAATATAGAACTGTATGTTTAATATAGAACTTAAATCTTCCTCTTCATTAAACCAAAACTCAATAAGGACAAATTGAAAGAAGATCGACACACTAATAAAGCAAAATCCCCCTTCACTATGCACTGAAAATGGTTAAAGAAACGCTATGTAAGATTTTTTTTTATCTTAAAATAATGTTTCCAAAATGAGGTTGATGGTCCATCAACCTTTGATTGGGTGAGTGGGACTTCCCCACAGCCTGAGTGGCCACAATGCTTGGAACAGCTCTGCTCTCAGTAGGAACCCTTAAAAGACTACAACGATGGCGACCATCACCTCAGTCATAACAGCCAATCACAGGGTGCTTTGTTGCCAGCATCAGCCGTGGCCTAAGCAGTGAACTGCTTTCTGCTACTTTGTTGATCACTGTCTCATCGTCTACAGACATGAGAATTTCTTCTTCAGTCTTCATCAACAAGAAAGCTTCTAAATGCTCCTGAGTCAGTGAGCTTCTCAGCCTGTTCTTCACAAACTTCAGAGGAGAAAAACTTCAGTCACATGCAACTTGAGGAACTGATGCTGTCAACAAAAACTTTGTATGTCAGTCTAATTCCATGGTAGTTATCCTCTGAAAGGATGAGATGGACACAGATGGCTCAGCTTTTGAAGAAAGAACAGATGCTGCTCTCCAGTTCTACCTCTGGTTCCAGATCCCATGGCTCATCTCTATCCTCCTCACCTCTTAGAGGGATCTCTTCTGACGTTGTAACCCTCCAGAGGAGATTTCTTCAGTCAGTCCCACTGGGGTGGCAGACTTGACAACTCAGCTTGTAATGTGCTAACAGTAGCTCTGTCCTCAAACTTCAACAGCTCATCTCATTAAATGCTGAACTGCAAAGCCCATTTGTTCTTATTTGGACAAAATTTTTCTGGTCAAGGCAAGAAAAATCTGAGACAAGTTTTACATTAGCTGAAAACCCCCTATGTATGTTACTTGTCAGTGAGTAGAAGGACATTGTGCACCCTGAATTAAAAATCAGCATCTGGTGAGGGTAGTGGATCATCTTCTGAAAGCTCTGCCGGCATTTTTTCTTTGTTCTCAGCCAAATTTTCTCAGGAAGACTACTCTGCACCTCTAGTTCACAGCAGTCTGCCTGCTGCAGCTTATTGTTGGACCAACACACAAACTCATCGGCCCCTTTTTTCACTCCCTCAAAGTCTCTCATGTACTTCTTCAGGCTGCCTTCTGTTCCCTTAATCAGATGCTGAGCTGTCAGAATATCCATTGCCTGTGTTTGTAAGTACTTGGAGAGGGGGATGTATGCTCACAAATGCCTAGAAAGATGTGAGCAGTAAGAATATTGTCATATTTGAGAAGGGCTTCAATGTATCCCTTTGCTTTGAGCCTTACTGTTGGCTTCATATCCATGTTCTTAAGAAGATGGCGGCGAGCCTAGATGCAGAAGCCCCTCTTGGCATCAGCGAGTGTGAGAGTTTTGATCATCCCAGACATACATTCTGTAAAACTTACAGCCTTGAGACCTTATTAAACATTAAGGTACTGCACGCTGCAAGAATCGTGGCGCTCGGTTGTGACTTGGACATTCTATGCCAGCATGGAATTCTGGTGGAGTCCCTGCTGGAGGCTACATAGGAGAGGAGGAAGCGTAAGCAGAGGGAACGCAAGCAAAAGCGTGGAAAAAGGGCCGGGATTCATGCTAGGCTAAAGACTAACCCCTCCAGACCAGCAGTACCGCCGCTCCTTCTCTCTAACGTCTGCTCCCTCTACAACAAGCTGGACGAGCTGCGTCTGCTGAGAGAAACCCAGAGAGAGTGGAGGGACTGCTGTGTGCTTGCGTTCACGGAGACATGGCTCCACGACAACATCCCTGACGAGGCCATTCAACTAGAAGGTACGTCAGTGTTCCGGGCAGACAGAGAAGCTGCGAGCTCCGGTAAGAGCCGTGAGGGAAGCCGATGCATCTATGTTAACAAGAACTGGTGCATTAACGCCACGTTAGTACCTAAACACTGCTCTCCATTGGCGGAGTTCCTTATTGTAAATTGTCAGCCATATTATCTGCCGAGGGAATTCAGCAACGTGTTTGTAACTGCTGTTTACATAGCGCTGAACGCTAATGCTAATGCTAAGGAGGCACTCGGGGAACTGCACGATGCTATTAGTGAAATCCAAACTTCACACCCGGACAGTTTTGTGGTGGTTGCCGGGGATTTTAACCACACCAGCTTAAAGACTGTGCTCCCCAAGTTTAAACAATGTGTTGACTTTAAGACCAGAGGAGAGAACATGTTGGACTTGGTGTACACAAACACAGATGCATATAAGGCAATACCCCGCCCCCACCTCGGCCTTTCTGACCACATATCCGTGATGCTGGTGCCTGCCTACAAACCTCGACTGAAGCGCAGCAGGCCAGTCGTGAAACAAATCAGGATTTGGCCAGAGAGTGCAACCTCTGCACTGAAAGACTGTTTTCTGCACACAGACTGGGAGGTCTTCAAAATAGCAGCCTCCCAGGAAGACAAGACAGATGTGGAGGAGTATGCTGAAACGGTCACCAGCTACATCGCGAAGTGCACAGAGGATGTCACTACAGTGAAGGCCATCACTGTATGGGGAAACCGTAAGCCCTGAATGACTGCAGAGATGTGCTCGCTGCTTACAGCCAGAGATGCAGCCTTCAGAGCAGAGGACAGGATCGCCCTCCGCTCAGCCAGGTCTGCGCTCTCAAAGGGAATTAAGATGGCGAAGTGCGCCTATGCGGAGAAAATCCAGGGACACCTCTGTGACACTAGGAACACCAAGCATATGTGGCAGGGAGTTCAGACACTGACGGGCTATAAGTCTAGGCAGGGGGTCGATGATGACGACGCTTCGCTTCCAGACAGGCTTAACGACTTCTTTGCATGTTTTGAAGCATCAAACCCGACAATCAGAGGAAGGGCTGGCCCATCCCCACCATCGATCGGACCAGCTTTCACCATCAACACAGCGGACACACGGAGGACCCTAACCAGGGTCAACCCACGTAAAGCTGCAGGTCCAGACAACATTCCGGGACGTGTGCTCCGAGACTGCGCGAGCGAGTTGGCAGATGTACTGACTGACATTTATAACATCTCCCAGAGTCAAGCTATCGTCCCCAGATGCTTCAAGACCTGTATCATAGTACCGATGGCAAAGAAACCAGTTGCGTCCTGTCTGAATGACTATTGTCCTGTTGCACTGACACCAATTTTGATGAAGTGTTTTGAACGGCTTGTCAAACCACGCATTACAGCCTGCATCCCTGCATCACATGACCCACTCCAGTTTAAATATCGTTCAAACCGCTCCATGGAGGATGCTAGAGTCACCACCCTGCACTCTGTCATCACCCACCTGGATCAGAAAGACACCTACGCCAGACTCCTGTACATTGATTTCAGTTCAGTATTCAACACCATTATTCCCCAGAGACTGATCAGAATCAGAAAAGATTTATTGCCAAGCACATTTACAAGTAAATAACAGGTAAATATACGAGGGATTTGACTTGACACTGAGAACGTCATAAATGACATTTTCAATGACGCGGCAGCCATGGAGGCGCCTGTCAGCAGGAGGGGAACAGGAAGCAATGGGGGAAGGGGGGGGGTGAACACAATAGGAGAGAGAAAAAAAGCATTGTTTATCAGAATAAAGTTCATATATGACCGATATTATGATTACAAGAAAAAACTCTCAGTGCACAATTAGCAGACAATAGAATCCACACAATGACACAAAGAGAGCAGTGAGTGAATATCTTCAAGTCAGTATAGTGTATCAGTTGTGTGTGAGTTGGGTGCAAACAGTGGCAATCAGTTGGAGGACAACAAAAGTCTCTTCCCGCAGCAGATGTTATGACTACAGTCTGAAGCAGAGGCACGTGTCCTTGAGCACGGCAGATGGAATAGTTTGCCAGACAGCTGTCCTTGAGAGTCAAATGCTGCCTGCCAGTGTTATGAAAACAAATATACCGTAGATTATCTGGAGGACTGAGTGCTGAGGGCGCCGAAAGAAGCAGGTCAAATAGCACTGACTTCAGAGAAAAAACTTTCTATTCTCTTACGGATTCAGTGCTCCAATCCTTCATGGCCAGGCGTTGAAATCGATTCATGGACAGCTCTCAGCGTGATTGTGATGTAATCCATTTTCCTGTACAGTTCTCCATTAGCCGCTGTCAGAGTCCTGCCCAGTTGGTCAATTTGATGGGTGAGCCCCGCCGGGTCTGCTTTTTGATAGGCTCCATCCATCCTCCTCAATTTGCGGCACACCAGAACAATCCCAAACCCAATCAGTAGAATTTCGATGACCATTGCTCCAAAAAGGTATAAATCTTCAATATCTTCAATAGAAAGATCACACAGGCACAAGAGTTTCCAGTTACTTGTGTCCTTCAAATAACCTGCAGCAGCAGTGCCTGCGGGACAGATCGGCTCCCCCGGGCAAGATTTCCTCGTTGAAAAAACAGTGTCAATTGCATTCAAAGCCCAGCTTATTAAATCCATAATTTCGTTCGATAAATCAGCAGTAAAGACACGCAGACAGACGATAGCAAGCTAGGATCCAGTCAGTTAGGGAAGGAGAGAGATAGGGAGCCGGAGCTGGGAAGAAAAGCGTCTGCTCTCTTTGGAGGGCGGAAGTAATGATGGATGACTGATGGAGAAATTACTCCTTCTTGGTCTGAACACTGCCACATGTCTCTGGATCCTGGATTTCCTGACAGAGACCTCAGTTTGTCCGAGTTGGAAACAACATCACCAACTCTGTCACGCTGATCCCCTCAAGGCTGCGTACTCAGTCCACTGTTGTTTATACTTCTAACACATGACTGTGTATCCAGACATGAGGGGAACCAGATTATTAAGTTTGCAGACAACACCACGGTGGTGGGACTTATTCAGAGGGATGAGGAATCAATGTACAGGGAAGAAGTGAGAGACCTGGAGGGCTAGTGCAGGGAGAACAATCTGGTGCTCAACGTGGACAAAACGAAGGAGATGATCATCGACTTCCGGCAGTCACAGCCTGAACACGTCCCCCTCAGCATCGGCAGCTGTTTAGTGGAGAGAGTGGAGAACATCAAGTTCCTCGGAGTGCAGATCTCGCAGGACCTGACCTGGAGCAAGAATTCCTTGGAGATCAGGAAGCAGGCCCATCAGAGACTGCACTTCTTGAGGAAACTCAAACAGGCCTCTCTCCCCATCTGCATCCTCAGGACCTTCTACAGAGGTGTGGTAGAGAGTGTCCTGATGTACTGCATTGCTACATGGTACTCCAGCTGCAGTATGTCAGACAAAAAAGCCCTGCAGAGGACAGTCAAGGGAGCTGAGAGGGTAATTGGAATCTCCCTCCCCTCTGTCCAAGAACTTTTTCAGAACCGTTGTAGGAGAAGGGCACTGAACATTGTCAAGGACAATTCTCACCCTCTGCATAAACACTTTGATCTTCTGCCATCTGGCAAACAATTCCGGAGCATCAGAGGCAGAACCACCAGACTGATTAACAGCTTCCTTCCACAAGCTGTTAGGATGCTGAACAGTTGATCCAGAATCTCTCATACATACATACTACTGCACCTACGGACATTATGTATATTATTTGTATATTATAGTTCTGGTTAGTTTTTCAAGTATGTCTCAGGGATGTGTGAATGGATGTGGTGGGGTGGGGGGTGAGGATGTGTGTGAGTGTGTCTTAAATCATGTTCTTTTACTTATATGGATGCCGAGAGAAACGCAATTTCCTCTTGCCTGCACTACAGTTGTATAAGATAAGATAAGATAAGATAAGCCTTTATTAGTCCCACAATGGGGAAATTCCAGGATTGCAACAGCATAGGGATAGCAACACTCAGAGCAACAATCAGAAGGCAAGAAAAAACATCTAGTAAACATATGTCCATATTACTATAAATGTATATATATAGACACACAGTGCAGAGCATTATGGCTGGTGAATGTGCAGCAGAAAGTCTGCTGTATGTACAGCAATATGACAATAAAGGTTGATTTGATTTGATTTGATTTGATGTGTCCCTCAACTGAGGTAGAGTCTGAAGGAAGTCAACAAACAAAGCATCTTGGGGATTCCCCAAACATCCAAAAACCTCTGTGAGTGCCTGGTCCTTGGCCCACCACCTGGTTACCCCGTCAGGCACAATTTCTTGTGACTTTAGTGTTAGATATTGTGACGATGGGATGTCACCACTGTATGTCTTGTTGTGTGATTATGTTATATTTGTAATGTTATAAATGTCAGTATGATTATTTGTTAAAGACCACACAGTAGTTTGAGATTTGTCTTGGTTAATTTGAATGCCCTTGGGAGATAATTGTTATGATTAAGTATTTGGCAAAATAATTTATTTCACATACATTTGCCAACATGCTTCCTGTGGGTGTCCAGGCAAAAGACTCCGTTATTGGTTGAGGGCCTTATATAGGACACCAGCAGGGAGCAAACGTGTATGGTAAGTTAGAGGGGTGGTTTAATATTTGTAAATAGGGGTTAAAGTTATTTATTGAATTATTTATATTACTATTTATTGTATGTTATTTATATTTATATTGTGTATGTTTGGGGAAATTATTTATGTATTTTTAGATGTTAGTGGGTATGTGTTTAGAATAGGAATGATTGTTTTACCTGGGATTATGGTAGGGGCTAATCACCTCTAATTATCTTGTGTATTATATAACAGGTGTGAGATATCGAGAAACATGTATTGATGAATTGGTATTGCATGGCATTGCATAGCTGATTGCTGATTGCAGAGTGCTTATTGCTTGATATGCTTCTTGGTTGAGGAAGTACATTTTGTTTTGAAAAGACTGTGTCAGATGATTTTCCTGAGAGACTGGAGACTATTACTTGTAAGTTGAAATA
The DNA here is from genome assembly GCA_020510985.1 of Pholidichthys leucotaenia. Taxonomy (NCBI): domain Eukaryota; kingdom Metazoa; phylum Chordata; class Actinopteri; order Cichliformes; family Pholidichthyidae; genus Pholidichthys; species Pholidichthys leucotaenia. The sequence goes on from JAJAQF010000299.1 coordinate 13,283, forward strand.
AACTGGACTAATTGAAAAATAGAAATCTGCCTCGTCCTCGCCTTGCTGTCATATTATCACATTTGGTGGCAGCGGTGGTCTGTTACCAGGACGTCGTAGCGTTTGGTGGACGGAAGGACTCATGGCGAGAAGGAAAGCGAGGCAGAAGGAGCAGTCTGACCTGGACACAGGTATGGCGGCTGAGGACCCGGGAGTCAGCGGACTGGGCGAGCTCGAGGAGCTAACGTGCCCGGTGAAATCTTTGGTACGTTCGCTGACGGTCAGAGATCGGCAGATGGAGGAGGAAGCCGCTCTCTGTGACCAAAGGTGGCAGGCTGTGAATGAGCAAATTCGTCGGGTACAGTCGCAGGTTGCGGAGCTGAGAGAGGAGTACGGGAGCCGGGCGGAGCATGGTGGTGATGACAGCGCTTCGGGGGAGGACCCCAGGGTGACGGCCAGTCGGGTCGGCCCGCAGGAGGAAGAGTTGCTGCTGCAGGTGCAGCTGAGGAGGACACCAGTGCACCACGAGCCCAGGCTGAATCCTCTCTCACCCGAGGACGATATCGAGCATTTCCTGACAACGTTCGAGAGGATTGCTACAGTCTGCCGCTGGAGGGAAGAAGAGTGGGCTATCCATCTTGCTCCTCTACTTACAGGTAAAGCGCAGAGCGCATATGTTCTGATGGATGTTGCTGACACCGATAATTATGGAAAAGTTAAAGAAGCTATTTTGAATAAATTTGAAATCACATCTGACACTTACAGGAGGAGGTTTCGGTCCTTGGACATTTATCAGGACGAAACCCCTCGTGAACTTTATGTATGCTTGAAAGACTTGTTATATAAATGAATTAAACCAGAGAGCCTATCTTTAAAAGACATTATGGAACAACTAATTTTGGAACAGTTTTTGCGCATGGTGAACCCGGAACTGGGAGTCTGGATACAAGAGCGGGACCCAAAGACTGCAGCGGACGCTGTTTGTCTGGCAGAGGTTTTTCTGTCAGCCAGGTCTGGGAGCAGGAGACCTACTCTCGGCCATGACAGATTTTTCACCACACGGAGTGTGCTTAATGAGGGTGAAAGAGGTGGTCAAGCTCGAAATAGGTTGTATTCCAGGCCCAGTCAGATCACAAATAGCAGACATGATAATAGCAAAAAGTCACAAGTTGTTGCAAATAAGGATATACGCTGTTATCAGTGTAATAAAATCGGTCACACCCAATATTCATGTCCTGCCACAAGGAATCAGAAACCGTCACTGTTATGTTCAGTTCCTAGACCCACTTGTTCAGCCTCAGTGCACAGTGGAGTATATAAAACAAAAGTGTTGCTTAATGGTCAGTGTGAAGAGGGCCTGTTAGATTCAGGCTGTTTTCAAACAGTTGTGCTACCTAGTTTGGTCCCTAGGGATTTGTGGAATGACTCAGAAATAATTATCAGTTGTGTCCATGGGGATAAGAAACTGTACCCGACCGCTGAGGTTTATTTAACAGTAGGGGGTCAAACTTATCTCCTTCCTGTAGCTCTTGTGCCTGATTTTCCTTATCCTGTTATCCTTGGCAATGATGTTCCAACTTTGTTGGACATCATACAACAGGTTAGAGAGGAACAAACGGAGGAGAGACAGGCAGGTGGCGCTGTTGAGCAGAGAGTAATTACACCTGTGGTGAAAAATTGTAATATGGTGACAACCAGGGCACAGAGGGCTGCCAGTGTTCTTCAGGAATTACCATTTTATGATTCTGAGATAGAGGCAGGCCCTATTAAGTAACCTAAATCCAAGGCTCAGAAGAGAAGAGATAAGGTGTTAGCGTCAGCAAAGAACTTGGGTGAAGAAACACCACAATTAAGCCAGTCAGTAGAGTTTGACATCCCTCCTGACATAGCTATATTGCAGAAAGCTGACCCAACACTTAAACCATGGTTTGATAAAGTCTCGGAGATTGAGGGTGTGAAACAGGGTAAAACTGATTGTTTGGCTGAGGCCTTGTATGTCATTAAAAAGGGCATTTTATATCAACAGCATGGTGAAGTTATGGCCATAGCTTTCCCACAGGACCTCACACCAAAGATTATGGAACTAGGACATGTTATCCCTTGGGCAGGTCATCTGGCATTTCAAAAAACTTTGCATTGAATTGCTAGAAGGTTTGTGTGGCTGGGAATGTATATCCAGACTAGAAAAGCACTCGGAGAGCGCAGACCTCCGCCAAGCGGCACAGTTCCCCCCATACAGTGTTTGTGTGTACGTTTTCAGATTCCCTGAGCATGAAAAGATATGAGTAGCAATTGGATTCACAATGATTATTTGTTTATTTGACATGGACAGTGCAATAAACAGACAATTAATGAATGACAATCAATGTGATAGTGATAAGATTAGTGGTTCAGTAGTGTAAAATGGGGCTATAAGGGACGGCGGGTTAATAAGGGACACTTTTGTGGGAAATGTTTTAAGTGTAATTCTGCTTTTTTTATTTTGAGCAGGACGCTGAGTTGTGTTGTTATTGTCAAATATCCATGAATCCTTCATCAAATCTAGGCGGAAGCAAAATTAAAAAAGCAGAATTACATTTAGAAAAGTGTCCCATATTACCCTGCCGTCCCTTATAGCCCCGTTTTACGGTTGTAAAAGCATTGCCTCATTGGCGGAGGTAATAAACTGAAGTGTTGGTGTGTCCATCTCCTCCACTGACGGATGCAGATTGGTTAGACAGGTTGCCGTGGGTTTTATATTATATTGGGGTTGCGCTCCGTGGCAAAACAGAATTTAGAATCTTCCCCGGCAGAGAGGTCGTTTTTACGCAGCGCCTATAGCTGGGCGGGGAATTTGTGGCAAATAATGGGGCGGCAGACAGGTGTCCGTGTCAGGTTTTGCAGCGTGGCGCAAAAGCAGTAACGCTGGCGGGCCCAGGGCAGCAGTGTTTTCCGCGTGCTTTTGTGCCTAAAACGTTGAAGAACGCGGAGTTTGTGTTGGTCAGACACGACGACCAGCGCAATGTGCGCAGCGCCTATGGCTGGCACAGGCACGCTGGGGGTCCGAGGCCAGCAGTGTTTTCCGCGTGCTTTTGTGGCTAAAACGTTGAAGAAGGCGGAGTTTGTGTTGGTCAGACACGACGCCCAGCGCCCTCCATTGCGCCTGCGCACATGTTGAAAATGGCCCTATGTCACAGTGTTGAAAAATGCTTTAAAAAAATTCCTGTATCCAGACGGTGAACCGGATCACCCCCAAAATTTAATCAGTTCTTCCTTGTACCATTTCCAACAATGCCTGAAAGTTTCATGCAAATCCGTCCAAGACTTTTTGAGTTATCTTGCTAACCAACAGACAAACAGACAGACAAACACACAAACACACAAACACACAAATCCTGGCAAAAACATAACCAACCTCCTCCTGGCCTTTTCGGCCTGGCGGAGGTAATAAAGGACTTCTGCACAACATGTCCAATATGTCAGATTACATCACCTAGGGGAGTAGCCCGTGCCCAACTACACCCACTACCAATTATTGGAACACCATTCGACAGAATAGGGATGGATATAGTTGGCCCCCTAGAGAGAATTTCTGCTGGTAACAGATACATGTTGGTAATATGTGACTACTCTACTCGGTACCCAGAAGCCTTTCCCCTGAAATCTATCAAGGCTAGGCAGGTTGCCAACTGCCTTATCCAGTTGTTTTCAAGGGTAGGCATACCTAGAGAAGTTCTGACAGACTGTGGAACAAATTTCTTGTCCAAACTGTTGCAGCAAGTGTATAAGCTGTTGGGTATTAAGGGTATTAAGACCACCCCTTATCACCCGCAGACTGATGGACTAGTGGAGCGATTCAATCAGACTCTTAAAAATATGCTGCGGAAATTTGTTTCTGAAACGGGCTCAGATTGGGATCAATGGGTACCTTATTTACTGTTTGCTTAGCGGGAGGTGCCCCAGGCTTCAACAGGGTTCTCACCTTTTGAACTACTCTATGGTCATTAGGTGAGGGGCCTACTGGACTTATTAAAGGAGCACTGGGAGAGCCCACCGAGTGATCAGGACACTGTGGTCTCTTATGTTATTAAAATGAGAGAGAAACTGAATCGAATGACTGCTTTGGCTCAGGAGCACATGAGGACGGCGCAGGCCAAACAAAAAACTTGGTATGACAAGAAGGCCAGGAAAAGGGTTTTTCACCCAGGACAACGGGTTTTGTTATTGCTGTCCTCGTGTGACAGTAAGCTGTTGGCTCGATGGCAGGGGCCATATGAAATTTCTAAAAAACTAAGTTCAGTGACATATGAACTATATATGCCTGACAGGAAGGTAAAATATCAGACCTTCCACATTAACTTATTGAAAGAGTTTCAGCAGCCTGGTCATCAGCAGCAGCAACCTGCTCTTCAGGAGACACATCAGCTCTTGATCTGTGCGACGGAAGTGGATGAGGAGAAGGAACAGTCCTTTCCCACAAATGTGTCAGAGCCTTATTTATTTCAAGTGTCTCATTTGCAGGTGGATCAGTGGAGAGAGTTAGAGACATTAATGGATCCAGATTTGTTTCAGGAGAAACCTGGTTTCACCACATTGGTGCGTCATAAGGTTTATTTGAAAGAGGAAACTGTTCCACGTAGAAAATCATATAGGATCCTGGAATGATTGATACCAAAAATGAAGCATGAAATTGATTTGATGTTGCAGCTGGGAGTGATTGAGGAGTCAGTCAGTGAGTGGTGTAGCCCGATTGTGCTGGTCCTCTGATCGTCACTTCCTTGTGGTAACGTATCGTCACTTCCTGTTTTGCTGTCTGCCTGTGTGGTTTGCTCTCCAGCTCTCCAGCTCTCCAGTCACTAGCTATGGCTACTAGCTGTCTTTCCTCTCCTCCTCTGGTGTGCTCTCTCTGTCAGATGTTTAGCTACACCTCTGCCTCTTTTAGTGATAACGGTAAATGTAATAAATGTTGTCTTTTTGAGGCGCTCGAGGCGAGGTTGTCTGATTTGGAATCCCGGCTCCGCTGCATTGAAACACCGTCTGCGCCAGTTAATCTCGACGGACGCCCATTAGCTGCAGCGGAGCTAGCTAGCTTAGGCCCCCCTGTCACCGGTTCCCCGGCTCTCCTCAGCAGCGAGGAGACTGGGTGGGTGACGGTGAGAAGGAAGCCTAGTCGCAAAGCCCCGGTTCACCACCAACCTGTTCACGTTTCTAATCGTTTTTCCCCGCTCAGCGACACACCCGCTGAGGAAAAAACTCTGATCATTGGCGACTCTGTAGTCAGAAACGTGAACCTAGAGGCTCCAGCGGCCATAGTCACATGCATTCCTGGGGCCAGAGCAGGCGACATCGAGTCAAATTTGAAAATGCTGGCTAAAAGTAACTGTAAATATTCCACAATTGTTATTCACGCCGGCATTAATGACATCCGTCTCCGGCAGTCGGAAGTCACGAAACTTAATATAGAATCGGTGTGTGACTTTGCCAAAACGATGTCTGCCACTGTAGTATTCTCTGGGCCCCTCCCCAATCTGACCAGTGATGACATGTTTAGCCACTCGTCATCCTTGAACCGCTGGCTGTCTGTGTGGTGTCCTAAAAATGACGTGGGCTACATTGACAATTGGAGCTCTTTTTGGGGAAAACCTGGTCTTATGAGACGAGACAGCATTCATCCCACTTTGGATGGTGCTTCTCATTTATCTAACAATCTGGCATCTTTTTTATCCAAATTTCCAAAACCATGACTACTCAGAGTTGGGACCAGGAAGCAGAGTCGCAGTCTTACACGCCTCTCTGCAGCTCCTCTTCATCCGCCACCCCTCAGCTTAGCCCCTGTCTTCCCCATCAGAGAATCGTTGTCTGCTCCCTCCAAAGTAAATAAAAATATAATGTATAAGCATCCCAAAGTGATAAAGCAAAATATTGGTAAAACTCAAATTAAACATAAAGCCTCTAAATTGAATGATTTGGCCTCTGTTCCTCCTCATAATTTAAAAATTAAATGTGGTTTATTAAATATTAGGTCTCTAACTCCCAAGTCTCTGTTAGTCCATGATCTGTTAATTGATCATCAGATTGATTTAATTTCCCTTACAGAGACTTGGTTAGGGCAAGAGGATTATGTTGGTTTAAATGAATCAACTCCCTCTGGTTATTTAAACTGTCAAAATCCCAGAAGTTCTGGTCGTGGAGGAGGAGTAGCAACAATTTACCATTCCAAATTACTAGTTAATGTAAAGCAAAAAACATGTTATAATTCCTTTGAGGGCCTGGTCCTCAGTGTTGGGCACTTTAGCAATTTCAGGTTAAACCCAATTTTATTTGCCATAGTTTATCGTCCCCCATCAACCTATTCAGAATTTTTATCCGAATTTGCTGATTTCTTAGCTGATTTAGTGCTGAAATCTGATAGAATAATTATAGTAGGGGACTTTAATATACATGTGGATGTAGATAGTGACTGCCTTAATGTGGCTTTTAATTCAATATTAGACTCGATTGGGTTTTCTCAGAAAGTAGGAAATTCTACTCATTACCTCCACCATACATTGGACCTTGTTCTGACATATGGCATAGAAATAGAAAATCTTGTAGTGTCTCCTCATAACCCTGTACTGTCAGACCATTGTCTGTTAACCTTTGATTTTACTATTTCTGACTATTTGGCTCCTAAAGAAAAATATTATCACAGTAGATGCCTCTCAGATGATGCTGTCTCCAAATTTATGCAGATTGTTTCCTCTATGCCATGTGTCAACACAACAGAAATAAGCTATAGACAGCTTGCTCCTTCTGTAATTGATAACATGGTGGATAGTGTTTCAGCTTCTCTGCATCAGGCTCTAGACTTGGTGGCCCCCTTAAAAAAGAAAAAGTCTAATCAGAGATTTTTAACTCCTTGGTTCAACACAGAAACTCGTAGCTTAAAACAGAAGACTCGTCAATTAGAAAGAAAATGGCGCTCTACTAATTTAGATGAAATCTATTTAGCTTGGAGAAATCATCTTTTAATTTATAAAACATCTCTTAGAAAAGCTAGAACGAGTTATTACTCTGCATTAATAGAAGAGAACAAGAATAATCCCAGGTTTCTTTTCAGTACTGTAGCCAGGTTGACAAAGAGTCAGGACTCTGTCAATCCTAGCATCCCCTTAGAGCTTACTAGTCAGGACTTTATGAACTTTTTCAATAATAAAATTTCATCCATCAGAGATAAAATCAATCAGATTCTTCCCACAGTTGACTTAAATACTGTAACTACTACAACTCCTTCTATTGATGTCTGTCTTGATGAGTTTACTCCAATCGACCTTTGTCAGTTAGACAAAATAGTTTCCTCATCCAAACCTTCAACTTGTCTTTTAGACCCTATTCCTACCAGGTTATTTAAAGAAGTCTTCCCACTTATTGGGAGCTTTATTCTTCATATAATCAATTCTTCATTGACTTTAGGCCATGTACCGCAGGCTTTTAAAACGGCTGTAATTAAACCCTTACTCAAAAAGCCAACGCTAGATCCAGGAGCTTTAGCTAACTATAGACCAATCTCTAATCTCCCTTTCATTTCAAAAATCTTAGAAAGAGTTGTTGCTACGCAATTATTTGACCACCTGCAGGGAAATGGTTTACTTGAAGAGTTTCAATCTGGGTTTAGAATCCATCATAGTACTGAAACAGCCTTAGCGAAGGTCACTAACGACCTCCTCATTGCATCTGATAATGGACTAGTTTCTGCACTTGTCCTTTTAGATCTTAGTGCAGCTTTTGATACTATCGATCATAATATTCTACTTGATAGATTAGAACACTATGTTGGACTTAATGGAACTTCGTTGCAGTGGTTTAGATCTTATTTATCTGATAGGTTCCAGTTTGTTCATGTAAATGATGAGTTTTCTTTCAGCTCAAAGCTTAGTTATGGAGTTCCACAGGGATCTGTGCTAGGCCCTACTCTTTTTAGTTTATATATGCTTCCATTAGGCAACATTATTAGAAAGCACTGTATACATTTTCATTGTTATGCAGATGACACACAATTATACCTGTCAATGAAGCCAGATGATACTAATCAATTAGCCAAGTTAGAAGCCTGTCTTAAGGAAATCAAAGCTTGGATGACTTGTAATTTCCTGCTATTAAATTCAGATAAGACTGAAGTCATTCTTGTTGGTCCAAAAAACCTTAGAAATTCCTTTCCAAATCAAACTTTCAGTTTGGATGCAGTTACTCTTTCTCTTAATAGCTCTGTGAGGAACCTTGGAGTTATTTTTGATCAGGATTTGTCCTTCAATTCACATATTAAATTTGTTTCTAAGACTGCCTTCTATCATTTGCGTAATATTGCCAAGATTAGGAGCATCTTGTCTCAGAGTGATGCTGAGAAGCTGATCCACGCTTTTGTTAGCTCGAGATTAGATTATTGTAATTCTTTATTATCAGGCTGTCCTAAAACATCTTTAAAAAGTCTTCAGCTGATCCAAAATGCTGCAGCAAGAGTTTTAACAGGTACTAGAAAGAGAGATCATATCTCTCCGGTTCTGGCCTCCCTTCATTGGCTTCCCATAGAGTTTAGAATTAAGTTTAAAATCCTTCTTCTTACTTACAAAGCTCTAAACAATCAGGCTCCTTTTTATTTAAAAGATCTGATACTACCGTATCATCCTAACAGAGCACTACGCTCCCAAAATGCAGGATTACTTGTAATACCTAGAATCTCCAAAAGTACAATGGGTGGCAGAGCCTTCAGTTATCAAGCTCCTCTCCTGTGGAATCAGCTGCCAATCTGGATTCGGGAGTCAGACTCGATCTCTGTTTTTAAGAATAGGGCTAAAACCTACCTTTTTGATATAGCCTACAATTAGGGAGGGATCATGTGTTTCTGAACCCTCCCTTAGTTATGCTGCTAATAGGTTTAGTCAGCCGGGGGACCTCCAGTAATGCACTGGGCCTCACTCCTTTCCTCACTCTCTATGAAATATTTTTTTTTTTTTTTTGTTGGTCATTAACATTTGTTTGTTCTCTCCCATAGATTGAGTCCCCATCGTGCTGTTTGCTCTCTACATGTCTGTTCTTTTCTTCTTCTCTATCCCCTCACCCCCCAGCCAGTCGCAGCAGATGACTGCCCCTCCCTGAGCCTGGTTCTGCTGGAGGTTTCTTCCTGTTAAAAGGGAGTTTTTCCTCTCTACCGTCGCCAAGTGCTTGCTCACAGGGGATCGCCTGATTGCTGGGGTCTTTCTGCAACTGTGGGGGTCCCCCCTACAGTTGATAGTGCTATGAGATGACTGTTGTTGTGAAATGGCGCTATATAAATAAAGTTGAATTGAATTGAATTGAATTGAAAAAGGACGGCTCATTAAGATTCTGCATTGACTTCAGATACCTTAACTCAGTATCTAAATTTGAGTCATACCCCATGCCCCGGATTGACGAATTATTAGAGAAAGTGGGCAAGGCTAGATTTATTTCTACTTTGGACCTATGCAAGGGGTATTGGCAGGTGGCATTGGCACCAGAAACAAAGGAACTTACAGCCTTTAAAACACCTTATGGCAGTTTCCAATTTAGGGTCATGCCATTTGGCCTTCAGGGGGCACCTGCAACTTTTCAACGACTGATGGACCAAGTGTTAAGGAGGGTATCAAATTTTGCGGCTGCCTATTTGGATGACGTGGTCATTTATAGTCAGACCTGGGAAGAACATTTGATACACCTTAGGCAGGTCCTTCAGTTAATTAAGAGGGCAGGACTGACAATTAACCCATGCAAATGTGCGTTCGGACAGCAGCAGGTGGAGTACCTGGGACATGTGGTTGGTCAGGGGGTCATTAGACCACGAGTAGGTAAAGTGGATGCCATTCGGACCTACCCTGTACCCACCACTAAAAAGAAAGTACGATCATTCATGGGAACGGTAGGATGGTACAGCAAGTTCATCCCCTACTTTGCTGAAAGAGCAGCAGTGTTGACTGACCTCACTAAGGCTTCAGCACCAAATAAGGTAAAATGGACAGAGGAGTATGACAGAGCGTTTGAGGATCTGAAGAGGGCTATTTCTGGGGAGAAGGTTCTCTACAGTCCAGACTTTGCTCGCCCGTTCATTTTACAGACTGATGCTTTAGGGGTTGGCATTGGAGCAGTACTCCTCCAGGAGGAGAAGGGAGAGAGAGACCCAATACTGTTCTTGAGCCGTAAATTGTTGGATCGGGAAACAAGATATTCTACTGTAGAAAAAGAATGTCTTGCCTTGAAATGGGCAATAGGGTCTCTAAAATACTATTTATTAGGGCGTCATTTTTTGTTGGAGACAGATCATAGGGCCCTACAGTGGTTGGACAGAACGAAAGATGTAAACCGTCGTCTTACAGGGTGGTATGTATCCCTCCAACCTTATAATTTTACTGTTTGGTATGTGGCAGGGAAAACCAACCTTGTAGCTGATAGCCTTTCTAGAGTACATGAGTACTGTACTCTCGGGAAAGGGGGGAGGAAATGTGACGATGGGATGTCACCACTGTATATCTTGTTGTGTGATTATGTTATATTTGTAATGTTATAAATGTCAGTATGATTATTTGTTAAAGACCACACAGTAGTTTGGGATTTGTCTTGGTTAATTTGAATGCCCTTGGGAGATAATTATTATGATTAAGTATTTGGTAAAATAATTTATTTCACATACCTTTGCCAACATGCTTCCTGTGGGTGTCCAGGCAAAAGACTCCGTTAGGGGTTGAGGGCCTTATATAGGACATCAGCAGGGAGCAAACGTGTATGGTAAGTTAGAGGGGTGGTTTAATATTTGTAAATAGGGGTTAAAGTTATTTATTGAATTATTTATATTACTATTTATTGTATGCTATTTATATTTATATTGTGTATGTTTTGGGAAATTATTTATGTATTTTTAGATGTTAGTGGGTATGTGTTTAGAATAGGAATGATGATTGTTTTACCTGGGATTATGGTAGGGGCTAATCACCTCTAATTATCTCGTGTATTATATAACAGGTGTGAGATATCGAGAAACATGTATTGATGAATTGGTATTGCATGGCATTGCATAGCTGATTGCTGATTGCAGAGTGCTTATTGCTTGATATGCTTCTTGGCTGAGGAAGTACATTTTGTTTTGAAAAGACTGTCAGATGATTTTCCTGAGAGACTGGAGACTATTACTTGTAAGGTGACATAAACTGGACTAATTGAAAAATAGAAATCTGCCTCGTCCTCGCCTCGCCGTGCTGTTTGTCACAGATATTAATATTATATGATATGTTGGATGTACCAATATGGCGGTGCCCTGGGTGTAGTGGGAGGTGATGCCCCATCTTTCCGGTGTTGGCGTCACGGCGAATATAAGAAGCCACGGTGGAAGAGGCTCTGCCTCTTTGCTGTGGACCCTTGGACTTGTACAAAGTACCTCCTGCTTGTTCCTATTTGTTCTTAATAAAGCCTGTAAACTATCACCTCACCTCCTTCTCTTTTACGGACACAACATTTGGTGTCAAGGACAAATGGTATGGAGTGAGCTGCTACCGCCTTTCAACCATTTCTGGAGGCTCCAGGAGAGCCGCCTGTTCCCTGGACCAGGTGGTGCAAGGCTTTTGAGAACTATCTGGTCGCTCTGAACCTCGGAGGGCTCAAAAAGCTGTGTGCAAAAGCCATTCTGGTCCACAATCTAGAAATGGAGAGCCAGCGGGATTCTGAGTACGCTGGGAGGTGGTGAAAGTTTCCATGATGTGGTACAGCTAATGGCAGGCTATTTTTGTGCCCCGGAAAACATCATTATGAAGAGAATCCAGTTTCAACAGTGACGCCAGCAGCCGGGTGAGTTGGTACAGCAGTTTGTTGCAGACTTACGGCAGCTGGCAGGAGAGCGACAATTCAGCGGTTTAGAGGAAGAAATGGTCTGCGACCAGCTGGCAGAACATATCCTGAGTTCCTCCGCGAGGGCACATCTCCTGACGTTTTCCAGGGAGCAGACGCTGATCACTGCCATGGAGCTAGCGCAGCAGTATGAGGCAGTGGATAGGCTGGCCAGATATCTTGGCGTAGATGAAAAGCTGAGGAGGGACAAGAAGCAGTTGAAGGCGCTGGCCGCGGACTTGGACAGCGAAGACGGCTCGAGTGATGAGGAACATGCTGCCACCGTTAAAGTGAGGTACGCCCCAGGGACACCATGGTGCAATGGTGGTGGGTCCGCTAGGCACTGTTACAAGTCAAGAGTTTGTCCGGCAAACGGGAAGCACTGTGGAAAGTGCGGTCTGTTCCACCACTTCGCAAGGACCTACAAACATTTCGAGCAGGGGGACTGGAGACCAGAGGGGGACTCCTCCATGAGGGAACCTACAGTGGTCCACACAGTCTCATCGAGCAAGGATGACAGAATTTTTTGCAATATTGAATTGGATGGGGTCGAGTTGACACTGATGCTGGATACGAGATTGGCTGTCTCCATCCTGAATTGGTCCACTGTGAAGAACTTTTTCCCCACATTACAGGGTGAGCAAGTTCAACGTGACTTGCTATGGCTACGGAACAACCCCTTTAACATTGTGGGAGATGATACCAAGGTGTGGAATTTGGATTTGCCCGGGGTGAGTGAAGACGGGCTGGACCAGCACTATGGAGCACCGTCGCAGGGAGTTTCTGGTGCCAGAGTTTATGGTACTCTTCAAGATGGACCCAAATGGCACGGACGGACACCTGTGGTGGTGAGTGGAGCCAGCGTGCAGGCACCTTGTAGTTCTGGAGTCTGGCTGAGTTCTACTGTAGAACCGAGCGCTGCTGTGGCTGATTCAGCGCTAAAAATGAAAGAGAGCAAGGCGAGACTGCATTTATTACACAGGGTTATAAAAATAATTTTTTTGTAAGTTGTCTGTGTTTTTTCAGCTGATTTAAGACAATTGTGCGCTGCTGAATCCGACAATGACATCCGTTTCTGTCGATCAGGTGCTAATTAAAAACCTGTACTTACTTAGTACTTACTTAGTACTTTGCATGTACTTACCTTTATATAAAAGTAAGTACATGTAAATTGAATGTTACATCATCATTGTTCAAAATTCAGAGAATTTCAAAACCTAAAGAATTTTGCATCATATAAAGTGAAAATACCGTACATGTAAACAAAAATGTATAATGCAACATGTGGCCATAGTTCAAAAAATTGACCTGATTGAGCAAAACCAATGAGATTTTTGGATTCAGCACATCAAAATTGTCCTAAATCAGCTACAAAAAACCTTAGACAATAAATTTGGTGTTGACCAGTGTAATTTGCATTTTATTTTCTTCATGCTCACATATTTATCACAGAAAATATGCCAGTATATCAAAAAAGTCATAAATGTAAAAAAACAAATCAAATTTATGAGAACAACCTGACATATCTGTGAAAAATAGCAGTAAATTTATGAGAGAATGTTCACCAATGCTGAGACTGAAGTCCTAACTCACTCCATCAGTGACCTTTCTAGTGGATTCTTTTCCTGAAGTAATTCTTGTGGCCACTAGCCTGGTTTGAACTGGAGTCTTTAATATCTGGTCAGACTGGTTTCATTTTTTTATGAACTTTTTCAATAATAAAATTTCATCCATCAGAGATAAAATCAATCAGATTATTCCCACAGTTAACTTAAATACTGTAACTACTACAACTCCTTCAATTGATGTCTGTCTTGATGAGTTTACTCCAATCGACCTTTGTGAGTTAGACAAAATAGTTTCCTCATCCAAACCTTCAACTTGTCTTTTAGACCCTATTCCTACCAGGTTATTTAAAGAAGTCTTCCCACTTATTGGTAGCCTTATTCTTCATATAATCAATTCTTCATTAACTTTAGGCCCTGTACTGCAGGCTTTTAAAACGGCTGTAATTAAACCCTTACTCAAAAAGCCAACGCTAGATCCAGGAGCTTTAGCTAACTATAGACCAATCTCTAATCTCCCTTTCATTTCAAAAATCTTAGAAAGAGTTGTTGCTACGCAATTATTTGACCACCTGCAGGGAAATGGTTTACTTGAAGAGTTTCAGTCTGGGTTTAGAATCCATCATAGTACTGAAACAGCCTTAGCGAAGGTCACTAACGACCTCCTCATTGCATCTGATAATGGACTAGTTTCTGCACTTGTCCTTTTAGACCTTAGTGCAGCTTTTGATACTATCGATCATAATATTCTACTTGATAGATTAGAACACTATGTTGGACTTAATGGAACTTCGTTGCAGTGGTTTAGATCTTATTTATCTGATAGGTTCCAGTTTGTTCATGTAAATAATGAGTTTTCTTTCAACTCAAAGCTCAGTCATGGAGTTCCACAGGGATCTGTGCTAGGCCCGACTCTTTTTAGTTTATATATGCTTTAGTTAGGCAACATTATTAGAAAGCACTGTATACATTTTCATTGTTATGCTGATGACACACAATTATACCTGTCAATGAAGCCAGATGATAGTAATCAATTAGCCAAGTTAGAAGCCTGTCTTAAGGAAATCAAAGGTTGGATGACTTGTAATTTCCTGCTATTAAATTCAGATCAGACTGAAGTCATTCTTGTTGGTCCAAAAAACCTTAGAAATTCCTTTCCAAATCAAACTTTCAGTTTGGATGCGGCTACTCTTTCTCTTAATAGCTCTGTGAGGAACCTTGGAGTTATTTTTGATCAGGATTTGTCCTTCAATTTACATATTAAATTTGTTTCTAAGACTGCCTTCTATCATTTGCGTAATATTGCCAAGATTAGGAGCATCTTGTCTCAGAGTGATGCTGAGAAACTGATCCACGCTTTTGTTAGCTCGAGATTAGATTATTGTAATTCTTTATTATCAGGCTGTCCTAAAACATCTTTAAAAAGTCTTCAGCTGATCCAAAATGCTGCAGCAAGAGTTTTAACAGGTACTAGAAAGAGAGATCATATCTCTCCGGTTCTGGCCTCCCTTCATTGGCTTCCCATAGAGTTTAGAATTAAGTTTAAAATCCTTCTTCTTACTTACAAAGCTCTAAACAATCAGGCTCCTTTTTATTTAAAAGATCTGATACTACCGTATTATCCTAACAGAGCACTACGCTCCCAAAATGCAGGATTACTTGTAATACCTAGAATCTCCAAAAGTACAATGGGAGGCAGAGCCTTCAGTTATCAAGCTCCTCTCCTGTGGAATCAGCTGCCAATCTGGATTCGGGAGTCAGACTCGATCTCTGTTTTTAAGAATAGGGCTAAAACCTACCTTTTTGATATAGCCTACAATTAGGGAGGGATCATGTGTTTCTGAACCCTCCCTTAGTTATGCTGCTAATAGGTTTAGTCAGCCGGGGGACCTCCAGTAATGCACTGGGCCTCACTCCTTTTCTCACTCTCAATGAACTATTTTTTTTGCTGGTCATTAACATTTGTTTGTTCTCTCCCATAGATTGAGTCCCCATCGTGCTGTTTGCTCTCTACATGTCTGTTCTTTTCTTCTTCTCTATCCCCTCACCCCCCAGCCAGTCGCAGCAGATGACTGCCCCTCCCTGAGCCTGGTTCTGCTGGAGGTTTCTTCCTGTTAAAAGGGAGTTTTTCCTCTCCACCGTCGCCAAGTGCTTGCTCACAGGGGATCGCCTGATTGCTGGGGTCTTTCTGCAACTGTGGGGGTTCCCCCTACAGTTGATAGTGCTATGAGATGACTGTTGTTGTGAAATGGCGCTATATAAATAAAGTTGAAATTGAATTTCAGTCCAACATCTGGCTGTTCTGCTCTCCTGTGAACACAGTGAAGCACACAGAATAGAAGGCCCGGAGTTCAGAAAGATTTGTCACTGGAAGATTCAGCTGTGATGGATTTACAACCAAATGTTCTGTCAGATATATTAATATCAAGATAATGACCGTACTGCTGATCAAACACATCCATACTGTTAAAATGTAGTAGAAGATAAAACGGCCACAGCAACAGAAAGCAAGCGATTAGCGAGTCCAACAGGTTGATTGGGTCTGTTTACAGAACATGTTGAATGAGCTTCACCTTTTGAAATAAACTCATATTACATATATACTACATACTAATAAACTTTTAGTTTAAAAGCTAAACTCGTCTTTCGGGCTTGAGCTGGCACCCATAGCAGCTGTAGCGGGGGTCGCTGGTCCAGTCGAAGTGCCCTGCTGGTGAGGTGTACAGGAGAGTACTTCAGTCTGTGGAGGGAAAAAGGAAGTGGGGAAAACACATCATCTTCACAAGCGCAGGTCTCTGCTGAGGGATCACCACCCTGCAGGGCCACAAACAGTGGGCGTCCATGCCGGGAAGCTCTGGCCAACACCACCTGTTCATCTGCCAACACAAAAGCGGGCTTCAGGCTGTCGATGCAGATGGTCTCCCTCCGTCCCCTCAAGTCTAACACAAAATGCTTTGCCCCAGGTTCCAGCACCATGAACGGTCCACCGTACACTGGGGTCCGGTGTGCATCATGTCTGACGAAAACAAAACTGGCATTCTGCAAACTTTTTGGGATGAAGTTGTTGGGAAAACAATAGTGGGCCGGGCCCGGTATGTTAAAAGCCTCCGAGCTGTGCAAAAATTGCACAGGCGGATAAGCCTTGGGTTTGGGATTTTCCAGTTAAAACTCTCCGGGGATCCGCAGCGGCTGAGACAAACAAGTTCTGCTGGGGAGGCTGGCAAATCCTCCTTAGGTGCAGAGCGCAACCCTAAAAGAACTCAGGGCAGGCGGCCGACCCAATTGGAGTTTGTGAGCGAAGCTCTCAGCGCTGCTTTAAGCAACCTGTGAAAACGTTTGCATAACCCGTTAGCCTGGGGGTTGTATACATTAGTGCAGTGAATTTTGACTCCCAGGCTCTGGACCATCGCAGACCAGAGTTCTGA
>JAJAQF010000300.1:0-29990 GCA_020510985.1 Pholidichthys leucotaenia
CCGGACGAGTGTTCCTCATTGACACCGGAGCACAAGTGAGCTTCATCACCCCAACATACGCGGACCGGGTAGCTGGACCCCACGGTGACGGAGCTACAGCGGCAAATGGCTCGAACATCAACACCTACGGGAGAAGGACCTTGCCTTTATGCTTACATGGCCGCACATATGAATGGACTTTTGTAGTAGCGGCGGTGAGTTTCAACATGTTGGGCGCGGATTTTTTGTGTTCACACAATCTGTTAGTTGATCTTGCTAATAGACGGCTGGTAAATGCACTCTCTTTTTACTCTCTCCCCTGTTCAGCTCGAGTGTCCCCGCCACCAGTACAGACCCACGTCGCTACAGCAGGTGGTAAGTTTCACACACTCCTCACCCAATTTCCAGCGCTCACTGTGCCCACTTTTTCAGCGACGGTCGCGAAGCACGGGGTGAAACACTTCATCCCCACTTCTGGTCCTCCCGTGTTTGCAAAAGCTCGGCGCTTGGATGCAGTTAAGCTCGCCATTGCGCGCGAGGAGTTCGCCAGCCTGGAGAGGCTGGGCATCGTTCGTAGGTCGAAGAGCCCGTGGGCTTCGCCGCTGCACATGGTACCGAAAGCCGATGGCTCCTGGAGACCGTGCGGGGATTACCGCAGGCTAAACAACGCTACGGCACACGATCGTTATCCCATCCCGCACATTCAGGATTTTTCGGTGCACCTGGCGGGGGCGCGCATTTTTTCAAAGATTGATCTAGTTCGCGGCTATCACCAAGTCCCGGTCCAACCGGAGGACATTCCTAAAACAGCGGTAATAACCCCGTTCGGACTTTTCGAATTTTTACGCATGCCGTTTGGTCTCAAAGGGGCGGCGCAAACATTTCAGCAGATGATGGATGCCGTGTTACGCGATCTCCCTTTCGTGTTTGTGTACCTCGACGACATTTTGGTCGCGAGTACTTCAGAGGACGAACACGAAACGCACCTCACAGCAGTTTTTAGGAGGCTGGGAGAGCACGGCTTAATAGTTAACCCAGCCAAGTGCCAGTTCGGCGTTGAGCGGATTGATTTTTTGGGTCACCGCGTCTCCCCGGAGGGAGCGGTTCCGTTACCAGAGAAAGTACGCGCGGTAGCGGATTTTCCCCGTCCACAAACGGTCAAATCACTACAGGAATTCTTGGGGATGGTGAATTTTTATAACCGGTTCCTGCCCCACGCAGCTCAAATCATGCAACCGTTATATGCCGCGCTCAAAAAACAAAAGCCGACCCAGGCGGTCGAATGGTCCCCGGAGCGGGAGCGCGCGTTCACAGAGGTTAAAAAAGCCTTGGCTGACGCTGCGCTCCTGGCCCACCCAGACCCTGCAGCACGTATCGCGCTGACGACAGACGCTTCAGATTTAGCCATAGGGGCCGTTATTGAGCAACAGGTAGCCGGAGTTTGGCAGCCTTTGGCTTTCTTTAGCAAATCTTTAAGCGCGGCTGAGCGAAAATACAGCGCGTTTGACAGAGAACTGTTGGCGCTGCATTTGGCTATTCGTCATTTCCAGTTCTGGCTGGAAGGACGGTGCTTCACCGCTTATGTGGACCACAAGCCGCTCACATACGCCATGGCCAAAATTTCAGATCCGTGGTCCGGCAGGCAGCAGAGGCAGCTGGCCGCAATCTCGGAATTTACCACTGACATTAGGCACGTCGCGGGCAAATTCAATGTAGTAGCGGATTGTCTCTCACGCGCGTTCACGACCCCGACACGCGCAGAGGCAGAACGGGCCACCGTGACCGCGCCGCAGGAGAGCGGCACGGTGGCGCGCGCAGCCCCGGTGCACGTGGGTATAGATTACGCAGCCATGGCAGCGGACCAGGGGGCGGACGCAGACGTGCGCGCGCTCCAGTCTGGACCAACAGGGTTGAGGCTGGAGAGCAAGTGTTTACAAACCGGTATGCCCCCCCTGATCTGCGACATGTCGACGGGGCGCCCGCGTCCGGTGGTTCCGGCCACGTGGCGCCGCCGTGTTTTTGACTCGGTCCACTCACTGGCGCACCCGGGGGTGCGCGCGTCGGTGAAACTAGTGGCGGAAAAGTTTGTTTGGCCGTGCCTGCGCAAGCACGTGAAGGAATGGGCAAAAACCTGCATTTCCTGTCAACGGGCCAAAATTCACAGGCACACAAGAGCCCCGTTAGAACCGTTCCGCATTCCGGCCAGAAGGTTCGACCATGTGCACGTCGACCTTGTGGGCCCCCTACCGGCATCACAGGGGTTCACGTATCTTTTGACAATGGTGGACCGCACCACACGTTGGCCGGAAGTGGTCCCACTTGCGACGACCACGGCCGCGGAGGTGGCTCGCGTTTTTTTAACGGCTTGGGTGGCGCGCTTCGGGGTTCCGTCGGACATTACGTCCGATAGAGGACCGCAATTCATCTCTGAGCTGTGGTCAGCGATGGCCAACGGCTTAGGAGCCAAAATTCACCGCACTACGGCTTACCACCCTCAGGCTAATGGTTTATGCGAGCGTTTTCATAGGTCTTTGAAGGCAGCACTCAGAGCGTCGCTCACGGATGCAGATTGGGTAAATAAACTCCCATGGGTTTTATTAGGGTTGCGTTCTGCGCCTAAAGAGGACTTAGACGCCTCCCCAGCGGAGCTGGTATTCGCACAAACTCTGAGGCTGCCGGGCGAGTTTTTACCAGAGCACCCAGAGCCCCCACCTCTCTCTGCTCTGGGACCGTTAGTTGGCACGGGGGCAGACACGCTCCCGGGTCCGGTTCATCACGCTTTTCCACGAGTTTTCGTCCCCAAGGCTTTGAAAAATGCCGATTTCGTTTTTGTCAGGCGCGAAGCCCTTAAAGCAACGCTCAAACCACCTTACGAAGGGCCATTTCGAGTGCTGGAGGCAGGTGATAAGCAATTTGTGCTAGATTTTGGGGACAGAAAAGAGACAGTCAGTATTGACAGACTAAAACCTGCTTTTGTCATGAAGGACGTGTCTGTACCGGTCGCGGTGGCGCCTCGACGAGGCAGGCCCCCGCAGAGGGCAATTAACCACTCTCTTCCTCAGTCAACAGACCCGAAGCAGAACAGCACCGCAGGCAAGGCGGGGCCAACGCACAGCAGATTCGGCAGACGGCTGAAGCCCAAGCGGCGCACAGACTGAATGTTGGTGTTGATTATTCAGTAGTGAGTAAGGTGCTATTAAATTTTGGGAATTAGTCTGTTCTTCATCGTTTGGGGGGGGGTTATATGGCTGTGTTGTGAGACATGTATATGTTGGACACTGCATATGTGATTTAACCACGATGAAGGAGAGCCAGCCCCCTGCGGTGCGGAGCCACAGAGCCTGGACCCCCTGTGGAGGACAGGGGACAGAAGACTTCCTGACCACTGAGGCTCGGGAAGAGAGAAGGGGGAGTTATGTAAATAAAAGGCTAATGAATGTGAATAAAGAGACTTTGATATAGATGTGTGATTTCCCCCGCGAGGGAAATGGTTTGATGTGAGAAGGTTTAAATGAGAGAACTTTGGTGTGTTCACTCTCTTTGTTCACTGCTCAAGAATAAGAGCAGACAGTGGAATGATTTCTTGAATAAACTGAAATGAAAGACAATTCGGTTTCGTTATTCAAGTCTCCCCACAATTGACTTTATTCATAAATTGCATCTATAATTGTGAGGGTTTGCATGAGAAACTTTTAATCAAGTAATCTAAAATGTTTTTTTAATCATCTGTTTTAAGAAGGGGTCGTTGGAGTTTAACACTGCATAATTTCTGTCCCAGGAAAGAACCGAACCAAGGCGGGCGCCTGTGACATCGCTGCTGCTGCTGCTCCGGACGATGACTTTGACGCTCTAATCAACGCTGTTGTGAAGGCTGACAGTATTTGTAGTTTTGTCAAGTGTAAAGTGTCCATCTTGACACTCGGGCAGCTTTGTGTGTTCTGTAACAGGCAGTTTTGTCTTAGTCATCACATACCAGAGGTAAGAGAAGTCACCAGAACAGTTGATTCAGTTGCTGTAGGAATAGTTTATCAGAAACATTCACTACTGATCACTACTCTTTTTAGGTTCATGGCTGTGGCGATAAAGCCAAGTCTCACGCCCGAATGAGAATAAGTAAAGAAGGCGTTCTTTATGCTGGGAGTGGGAAGAAAGACAGATCCATGGACCCCAACAAGAAAGCCTATCTGCAACGAAAACTGGACTCTAGGCTGAAGGATATGGAGTCTCAGAGAAAAGTGAAAAACAAGAAGGACAGTTAATGTTCCAGAATAAACATTTTATTTCTCAGATAAATATCTTTCAAGTACTTGAAAATCTTTTTTCCTGTTTGAATAAACATGTGCTTCTGAACAGCATACAATACAGTAAAGGTTTATGCATTTGTTTGCAAAATATTATGTGGGGAAAACTTTCATCTTCATTTTACTTGGTTGCATCAATATACCTTATACAGTATTACATTATAATGTAGGTATCATTAAAATCAGAATCAGAATGAGATTTATTGCCATTGTTCATGTAGTACACGAACTAAGAATTTGTCTCGGTGTATGTAATGCTGCAACATTAAACATGGAGTAACACTAAAGATAAAAAAAAAAAAACTATGCATGCAATAAAAGGTAGAATAAGAATAAGTAATACTAATCTATGCAATTTTTAAATATATTAACAAGCAGCAGATATTGTGGAGTTCCATATAGTGCAGTCGGTAGTGCAAAAAGAAAACAAGTGGTAATTGTCATGAGTTCGGTTGAGCTGCTGTACATAGTGCACGAGAGTCTAATAAGTCACTTATTCAGCAGTCTGATGGCAGAGGGGAAGAAGCTGTTCATGTAGCAGGAGGTTTTAGTCTGAATGGACCGAAGACTTCTGCCTGAGGGCAGAAAATGAATGTAGATACAGGAAAGCGTAAATGTGCATTCTGTCTAAGACCCCAAAATCCTCTGGCTGCACTCTTTTCACTGCTGGCAGCCTGTATATAAAGTCATTGTTCTCATAAACAAGCTAATTTTATAGATGAATCAGGTTTGTTTCATAAGCTCTGGACCTCGGTAAGCAGATCTTGCCATAAAATTGTTACCTCTCTGCAGTGGTGGGCAGAATACCCAAAAATTGTATTTGAGTAAAAGGATTATTACCTCATAATAATAATAGTAGTAGGAGTCCTAAACAATTGTAAGAGTAAGAAAGTATGTATTTAAAAACTTACTGAAGTGGAGCGTAACGACTTGACTCTCATCAATGTGATTTTTTTTTTTCTCTTTGTTAAATTTTTCTTTTTTCTCATAAATTTATGACTGTTTTCTCTTAAATCACAACATTTTATATTAAATTTCCATGCAAATTTGCAATGTTTCTTATATATTTTTAAAAGTTAATTTAGAACTTATGAATTTGCAATTTAATAATTTGTGAGGTTTTCCTTCAGTGTGTTAGAGTAAAATATAAACTCTCCACATATGTCCTCTAAAAATACTAATTATATAGAGAAACGCTAATAAATGTTTACTGAGCCACAACAGAGAATCAATGATTTCAAATGTGAAGGAACAACTGACACTTTTTGAAACGGTGAAAATAGAATTATTACAAAACATGCTTGAGTAAAAAATAAAATACAATACAAATTAACCTCACCAATACATCACCTCATATTGGCTACATTCATCTCTTGTGTCTGTGCGTGTTACAGTAATGCAGCTTCTTGTTAAAACTGGTCGTGTGAATTGTAAGTTAAAAGTTCTGGGTGATTTTCTTAGGCTGCATATTAACTCGCAACAGGCTCAGCGTGGTAAAAAGCTGACTGAGTTCTGATTCTGTGTTAGGGATCCAATTCAAGTTAATGAAGAACTTGTTTTTTTTGTCACTAAACTTTCAGATCGTGAATCCTGTCAACCCAGCAGCTGGTTGGCAGTGCTGCTTTCTGAACTGACCAGAGAACTGAGGCGAATCAAGGTGCCAATACTTCTGTTTGTGGCACAAAAATAGTACTTTTAAGTGAATGAGGTACAAGTTTTCCCTGAGTGCTGGAACTGAAGAGGCCTTGCTGTAGTCAAAGCAAGGCTTAATTTTTATTTTTTTCATATCTGCAAAGTTGATTTTTAAGACTGGTCTCACTGCACATGATGGTCACAACCAGGGTTTGGTAAAATGCGGTTCCATATTGCTGGAGTTGTTTTGGTTTATTCTATCTTCACGTTTATTGTCTGAGGACAGATTCTCAGTTTGTTTGCGTTTTTCTTGTCATCACACAATCCTAGGGAGAAGTAAGGGAGGACCGCCTCTGCAAATTTGTCTTTGAATGTGTGGATCACTTTGGAATCTGCAGCATTGGTGAAAATGACCTTTCCTTTATCACAGTCCAGCTCTACAGCAACCTTCTCTGGCTTCTGCTTCATCGTGATCGTTGTGCGACTTGTGGTTTGAGCATAGAGTGAGTCTCCATTGGCTTGGCCAATTACCCAGAAGCCATCAGGTGGGCTTAGAAAGATGGTACTCTTTCTGTTGATGGACTCTCGGGCCACTCCTATGCACCAGTCTTTGGCTTGGCTCACATCGACGGTCCAGCTATGCTTTCCCGATCTGAAGCCAGTGGCTCCAAGCACACTCACACGGCTGGTGCAGCGTTCGGGGTTATGAGGTAGGGCCTGCTGACTGCCGTACTGCACACAGGTCAACTCTTCAGAAAACTTTAAGGTGGCATGGGCAGTGTTTGGATCCAGAGTGATGGGAACTAGAAAAAAAAATGTACATAGTTAATTAAAATGTGTCTAAATATTTCAGGTAATACAATTAGTAAGAGTTTGTTCACCTACCACATCTAATAATGTATTCCATCTTCTTCCAAGTTTGAAATTGAAGTGACCCCAGAAGCTTTGCAGAATTTATCAGAATATCTCTGATAACCTCTGGGTCTTGAATTTTCCATTCGGCCCTGAAATGTTAAAAAAAAATAAAACACTGCAATCATTGTTTGATAATCATGTAAGCATGGTACTGATTTAAATAAATGCTTACTTTTTCTGTGTCTGCTTGTATTCCTTGTTGGTAGGAAGGAGGAAGGAAATACATTAATAAAATCCAAAAAATAGTAAACAATATAAAACTTTAAAAATATACATAATATATAAAAATTATAGAAGACATGTATTGTTGTTTTGGGGATATTAGAAATGTATAAAAATTCCCAAATCCTTCCCATACACACATGCTTTGGTGACAATGTTGAATGGAATACCCCTCAGCATTCAATTTTAAACAAGGAGGAAACTGAAAGTCAGAGTGATTCCAAGGAGTGGGGATACAAAAACAATAAAATACAAAAAAAAAAACAAAAACAGAAAAGCTGAACTGACAAATGGCAAAAAACTGGATGAATATTGCTGAGAATGGTCCTCAGTGTTTTTTTTTTCATTGTGGCACCAAGAATAAAATGGCCTGAGTATAATAGCCTTAAAAACCCACAAAAGCTGTAATAGTTCATCTGTGTTTTGTGTCTGTGTGCTTTGTTTGACATTATAACTTTGTAATTAGCTGTTTAACAGCCAACCAACACCACAGATTCTATCGGCTGCCTTTCTGAGACTGAAGCATGTCAGAAGCCGAGCCAAGACAAAGAGCCTTCCAGGCCACGGCTGAGAGCAAGGAGGAGGAGGAGGAGTTACGGCAGACCACGGCAGCACATCCACGGAGAAGACGGCCGTGGCGGCACGCAGAAGGGTGCTTCCACTGTGGGGAACCAGCACACATCACGCGGTACTGCCCTGCACCCACCCCACGACAAACTGTCACCGCACGTGGGCCGAATTGGACACTCGCCAGGGATGTATTTACAGTGCAGCCTGGACAAGACATCAATCCGGGCCTTGATTAACACCGGCAATACCATCTCCTTGGTCCGACCCGGTGTGCTGCCGGGCACAGACGAGACGACACCACAGGGTTGGGAACCCACCGAGCGCCACGTCACCACAGCTACCGGTGAGCACACCAGATTGGGGGGGGACGGAGAGTTCTCGTGGTAGGGGTGGC
Source organism: Pholidichthys leucotaenia (assembly GCA_020510985.1). Classification (NCBI taxonomy): domain Eukaryota; kingdom Metazoa; phylum Chordata; class Actinopteri; order Cichliformes; family Pholidichthyidae; genus Pholidichthys; species Pholidichthys leucotaenia. Next base: position 8,014 of record JAJAQF010000300.1, read on the forward strand.
CGGTCAGAACATAAAGCACCCGTTCTGGCTGGCTGACGTCCAAGACCCCTGTATTATTGGACTCGACCTGCTCGCAGCATGGAACGCCAAGATCGACACCGCCGGACCGTCCCTCCAGCTGGGAACCCAGACCATCACGCTCTGCAACGAGACTCAGGGAAAGAAGCTGGAGGTCTGCGCGATTGAGGGACCGCCAGGATGGACCGGACCAGGAGGGTCACCGCGAGGACTGGACACAACGGCGCCACCAGCACGAGCACACACAGGGACAGCAAGGGGAGGGGTCAGCGTGTCAACAGAGACACAGCAGGCGGTCGAGGAATTATTCCAGCAGAGCTGCAGCAGGCTGGAGCCGGGACAGAGGTGCCAGCTGCGGGAGCTGTTGGACTGCTATATGGGCGTCTTCACTGCGAAGGATGAGGAATGCACCCGGACCGGCTTGGTGCAGCACGAGATTGACACCGGTGAGACCAGGCCGATTTGGTTCCACCCATGCCGGCTGCCCTTTTCAAGGCGGGCAGCAGCAGAACAAAAAGTGCGAGAAATGCTGGAGGCAGACATTATTGAGCCCTCCAGCAGCCCCTGGGTGGCGCCGGTGGTGCTGGTCAGGAAGAAGGACGGGTCGTGGCGGTTCTGCGTGGATTACCGACGCCTGAATGACGTCACCCATAAAGACTCCTACCCCCTGTCCCGCATCGATGATGCGCTGGATCACATCACCGGCTCCAGCTGGTTCAGCTCGCTGGATCTACGCAGCGGCTATTGGCAGGTAGAGCTGTCACCTGAGGCCCACCAAAAAACAGCCTTCTCCATTGGGCAGGAACTGTATCAGTTTAAAGTGGTGCTGTTTGGACTTTGCAATGCCCCGGCCACCTTTGAGCGCTTGATGGAGCGAGTGCTGGCTCACATGCCCCGGAGTCGCTGCGTTGTTTACCTGGATGACCTACTGGTACATGCAGCTGATTTTGACAGCGCCCTGTCCAATCTCCGAGAAGTACTGGACGCTATCTGACAGGCTGGGCTACGGTTACACCCGAGGAAATGCCACCTATTCCGGCAGGAGATCACCTTTCTGGGCCACGTCGACTTCACCACCATCGCCAGCCCGCTGCATCAGCTAATGCATAAAGGACGCGCATTTCAGTGGAGTGAGAATTGTGCTGCTGCTTTTTCCCAACTTCGCACAGTGCTCATCAGAGCCCCCATCCTGCAGTATCCCGACCCGAACTGCCCTTTCATCGTGGGCACAGACGCCAGCAATCAGGGCATCGGGGTGGTGCTATCCCAGAAGGGAGAACATGGAGAGCAGGCAGTCGCTTTCTTCAGCCGCACTCTCAGCAGAGCCGAGAGGAATTACTGTGTTACTCACAGAGAGCTGTTGGCTGTCATCCAGGGGCTGCGTCATTTCCGCCCGTAAGTGTACAGGGGGAAATTCCAGCTCAGGACGGATCATGCTTCCCTGACCTGGCTGCTGAACTTTAAGGAACCGGATGGACAGTTGGCGAGATGGCTGGAGGCACTGCAGGATTATGATTTTCAGATTGTGCATCGAGCAGGCCGCCTCCATGCCAACGCTGATGTGCTGTCTCGGCGTCCCTGTGCGGCAGAGGAGTGTCGTCACTGCCAGCGGGCTGAGGATCGAGACCAAGCCACTCCATGGGCCGCTGCGAGCAGGAATAACGCAGTGATGCACAGCCCCTCCTCGGATGATCAGGCAGCCTCCCCCAGCGATGACGTCACAGAGGTCCTTGGCACGCAGCAGCTGCAGAGCGAGCAGGATAGAGACCCGGTCATTTCTCGGGTTCGGCAGTGGCTGGACGCAAGACAGCGGCCCGCCTGGGAGGCTGTGTCTGCGCTGGACCCAGAGACTAAAGCCCTACACTCCCAGTGGGCCAACTTCCGCTGTCACGAGGGCGTGGTGTATCGACAGTGGCAGACTCCAGCTGGGCAGCGGCACGTCTGGCAGCTGCTGGTTCCTCGTCGACTCCAGCCCAACGTACTCCAGCTGGTTCATGGGGCAGTAGGAGCGGGCCGCTTCGGGGTGACAAAGACTCTGCAGCGTCTTCGAGCCCGGTTCTATTGGCCCGGATGTCATCAGGATGTGGAGCTCCGCGTCCATCGCTCCGACACCTGCATAGCTCAGAAAGGGCCAACTCAGCGATCCCACGCTCCCCTGCAGCAGTACCGGGTGGGAGTGGACATTCTGGGCCCTTTTCTGACTACGGACCCGGGGAACCACTACGTGCTGGTCGCAATGGGTTATTTCACCAAGAGTCCAGAGGTGTATGCGGTCCCAGACCAGAGCGCCACTACGACGGCATCAAAGCTGGTGGACGAAATGTTCTGTCGGCTTGGCGCACCGGAGGAGCTGCACAGCGATCAGGGTTGGAACTTCGAGGCGGAGGTCTTCGGAGAGGTCTGCAAGCGGCTGGGCATCCGGAAGACCCGGACCACCCCGCTGCATCCACAGAGCGACGGCCTGGTTGAACGATTCAACCGGACCCTCACCACCCAGCTCGCTATCCTAGTGGACCAGCGACAGCGAGACTGGAACCTGCATCTGCCTTTTGTTTTGTGGGCGTACCGGACGGCAGCTCAGGAATCCACCTGGTGCACCCCTGCGGCGCTCATGTTTGGACGTGAGCTGCGCACACCGGTGGATTTGGTATCCCCCCCCCCCCCCCCCGAGCCGGAGGTGGAGGGCAAACCCGGGTTGGATTATTCTTTTTGTTTGAAGGAACATCTCCACACGGTGCACGAACTGGCTCGGGAGGCCCTGGCAGCGGCAGGGGGTCGGCAGAAGCGAGCGTATGACTCCCGCTGCCAGGGGAGGGACTTTGCACCGGGAGATCGAGTCTGGGTTTTCTGCCCTGAGAGAAAAAGAGGACGATCACCGAAGTTGGCAAGCCATTGGTCGGGACCGTGCATGGTTCTGCAGAGACTGTTGGATGTGGTGTACAGGGTGAGGCTTAAGAAAAGGGACCGGGTTGTGGTCCTTCACCGTGACCATCTCGCCCCGTACCAGCCATCCGCCCCACTGGTGGTCGAACCGGAGCCTTCATCCCGACCAGATACTCCGTCCAAGACTCAGATGAACACTAGCGGGCCTGTACGTGCTGGTTGTCGGCATCGAAGGCCGCCCTGACACCTGGATGGGTTCGTGTTGGACTTTTGAGTTGGACTCTCATTTTTCTGGGGACAGAAACCAGTCCGGGGCGGGGGGACAGTGTAACGTTGGGGCTGTGTTAAGGGGGCGGGGATTTTCCCAGCACGCTTTGCCAGCAGAAGATGTTATTTTCATGTGTGTGCATAAATGTTATTACTGAGTTATTATACTGCTGTGTCAATATAACTGCAATGACCCAGCAGTGTTATAGGCAGGATTAGGGCAAGATGTTGTGTGTGTTGTCATGTGTTGTGTAACCATGATTGAAACAGAGGTCTGGGGGAATGACCTCCCCTCCTGTCTGCGCTCAGGGTGTGTTTAATAAAGCCTGTTGTGTCACAGCCATCTGCTCCCTTTCTTTGTGTGAACACCGCATACGTCACAATATTAAAAGACAGTAAGGGAGTCTGTGAGTTCACTGCTTCAGTGTCCATCTTTTCTGGTTTTTCAAGAGGGTATTTTTCTGCCAGAGGTGTTACATTTTTATGAGCTTTTAAGGGTTACTCTGTGAAGGTAATTTAAAACAGGCCTCCTATAGATCAATTTTTCCTGATCTTAAACATCTACCCAGATTAACAAGAGCAATGAGACCACGGGGGAGCTGTCATTAATATCAGAGGGTATCTTGAGCTGCTGATTGGATAGGTCACTCAGTCAGAGCTCCGGGTACAGGTAAGCGGAGGTTGTCTGGTAGACGAAGACAGTGGAGCTGGGGTAGTCCTCCATTCACCAGACACACACAGTGACAGAAATTCCTGTGAGGAAAATTCCTCTGGGAACAGCAGCTGTTGAACCTAACCTCAAACTTGGGGTACAAGGTCAAAGGGTCTTTGACAGTTACTAATAAGCAGTTGCTATTGCTAGCCATAGCAGACAGCCAAACTATCCCCCTTATCCTCCAGGGTAAAAATATCAGAAATGTTACTTATTTTTGTGGTTTTCCTTGAATTTGATTTCAGTCTTGAGTTCCCATTATAGTCCATGTCATGTCAAGCTAATACAGAAATATGTTTTTAGGTTACTGTTATGTTTTATTAAAAACATGTTTGCATCACATGGTATAGAATAACTGTGACGATGCCTACCTATGATAAGATATGAATGTTTCCATGTATGTTAAATTAGCATTAAGCTATACTAGTTTTAACAACAGTGGTAGATAGGAAATTGTAGTTAAGTAATCTTCCCACAAAAATGTATTTCACTGAGTTATTGCATGATACTTTTTACTCTTACTTAAATTCAAAGAACTGAAAATTTATTTTCTCAAGTAATATCCCTTATGGTACAAAGAGAGGAAACTGGTTAGAAATGTGAGGCAGCCAGAGAGCTCACCAAAATGCAAATAAAAACCAAGCACAAAAAGTGCAAACCAAAAAGCTAGTACAAATAAAATAAGTCTAAAGAAAAAAGCAAGTGTATGTGTTGTTGTTGTTGTTGTTGTTTTTTTGTACCTGCTTTTTGTTTGTTTGTTTGCACACGCTTTGTTTGTACTGTGGAGTGTGTAAATGAAGAGGCAGCTTCATGTCAGACGATTTATTACACACATCTCACAAGCTCAGAACAGAATGACTGGTTACAGCAAGCACTCCTCTCTCTATATCAAGTCACCTTCACAGGCTTCAAGGCACTTCCTCATGCACAGCATGATATTTACACTACACTTCATTCAACCCCCTCTCACCCTCTTGGGCATTGTTCTCCCCTGTGTATTCATTGTCTCTTGTCTGAGGTGTGAAATAACCTGACTTCCATAGTACCTGCTTTTTTTGTTTGCACTTACAATTTTTATTTCCACTTGGGTTTCTTTGCATTTTGGTAAGCTCTCTCAGCCACCATTGAAATGTTTAGTGTGGTGCACATATGTAGTTTCATGGGCTCACATGTATATGACTGTTCATGTGCTCTCTTGTATATTCCTGTGTGCTTACTTTGGCTTCACGTCTGAAGAGGAACAAAAGGTCTGGACCTCCTAGGGAGATGAGGAGGATGTGAGTGTTGACCTTTTGATATGCAAAGAGATGGACATGAATGATTCCCTGACCACCCAGGTTGGGGTGGAAGTGAGAGGAACTGCAGGGGGGATGCATTGTGTTTGGGATTTAAAGACAATGGGATTTTGTGCTTTGATGTCAGGGGTATAAGACTGGCAGAGTTTGGGGGTTCTACCTCTTTTCTGATTTGTATGTTGGAGAGTGTGTTGAGAATAAAATGGAACTTGAGAAATAACTCAGCCTCATCCTTTCCACACATCTCCACACTGGTGACCTTAAGACGTATTATGGCTGGTGACGATTCTCCTTCACCGGATTCATCAGGAGCCAGCCAGGCTAATGCAGCTACCACAGTCCAGCTACCTGATTTCTGGCAGCATAGCCCGCGCTCCTGGTTTAACGCAGTCGAGGCACAGTTCCATCTTCGGAGAGTTTCGGCAGACGCCACGAAATTCTACCATGTGGTTGCAAAGCTGGACAGCCACACAGCCCAGCGAGTAGAGAGCCTGATTAACCACCCGCCAGACGACGACAAGTATGGCACATTGAAGGCTGCTCTCATCCGTTTTTTCATCCCCTCGCTGGGAGAGCGAGCAGAGAAGCTCCTAGCGTTGACTGAGGGCGAGGTCGAGAGACCTGCAGACCTGATGGCGAAGATGCTGAGTTTGAGAGACTCTGAAGATGATGGTTTTATCTTCGCCCACCTTTTCCTCAGGACACTACCGTCAGCGGTGAGAGTTACCCTGGCCAGTTCACAGCTGTTGGCCCACCGAGACTACCACGAGCTGGGCCAGGAGGCGCAGCGACTCGTCGACGCCCATAGACGACACACGGCCACGACCGCAGCAGCGGAGCTGGGCGCAACATCCGGAGATGGCAGGGGGCCAGAGGCTGCAGCACCAGACTCACCGACGACAGCAGCGGCGGAGGCCAGGAGATGCGGAGCGGACGACGTCCTTTGCTTTTACCATCACCGTTTTGCCAAGAGGGCACACAAGTGCATTCCACCGTGCCAGTTCAAGCGCTCGGGAAACGCCAAGACCTGGAGTCGGTAGCAGCTGCGGCTCTCGGTGAAGAGAACAAGCTGCTCTACCTGAGGGATGCGCGATCGGGGAGGCACTTCCTCGTGGACACAGGCTCCCAGCTGAGTTTCATCACACCTTCCTACGCTGACCGGCTGGCGCCTTCCAGTGGCCCTGCGGCATCAGCAGCGAACGGCTCGGCGATTAAGACCTTCGGGGAGAAGACCCTGTCTCTCTCTTTCCACGGCCGTACATTTGAATGGACTTTCGTCATAGCGGCAGTCAATTTCAACATGTTAGGTGCTGATTTTTTGTGCTTACATGGTTTGTTGGTCGATCTTGTTAACAGACGCCTGGTTAATGCACTCTCTTTTTCTTCTATTCCCTGTACAGCGCGAGTGACTCCGCCAACAGCACAAGCCAACGTCACAGCTGCAGGTGGTAAAATGGTAAATGGTAAATGGCACTCACTTATATAGCGCTTTTATTCATCTCTTGATGACCAAAGCGCTTTACAGATCCTGCTATCCACCCATTCACACACACATTCACACACTGATGGTGGCATGCTGCCCAACATGGCGCTTCCAGACCCACCAGGGGCAATTGGGGTGAAGTGTCTTGCCCAGGGACACAAGGGCAGGATATCTGGGGAGAGCGGGATTCGAACCGCCGACCATGTGGTTATTGGACGACCTGCTCTACCTCCTGAGCCACTGCCGTCCCCAAGTGGTAAGTTTCACTCACTCCTCAATCAGTTTCCAGCACTCACGGTGCCAACGTTTTCGGCGACCGTGGCTAAACACGGGGTGGAGCATTTTATTACTACCACCGGGCCGCCCGTTTTTGCAAAAGCTCGGCGCTTGGATTCAGCTAAACTGGCCATAGCGCGCGAGGAATTCGCCAACCTAGAAAAATTGGGCATCATCCGACGTTCAAAGAGCCCTTGGGCTTCACCGCTTCACATGGTCCCTAAAACTGATGGCTCATGGCGGCCGTGCGGTGATTTTCGCAGGCTGAACAATGCTACAGCACACGACCGCTACCCAATCCCACATATCCAGGATTTTTCAGTTCATTTGGCGGGGACGCGTGTTTTTTCTAAGATAGACTTGGTGCGCGGTTATCATCAGGTCCCAGTACGCGCTGAGGACATACCCAAAACAGCGGTAATAACTCCTTTCGGGCTTTCTGAGTTTTTGCGCATGCCGTTTGGGCTTAAAGGCGCAGCGCAGACTTTCCAACGCATGATGGATGCAGTGTTGCGTGATCTTCCTTTCGTGTTTGTCTACCTGGACGACATTTTAGTAGCCAGTGCGTCCGAAGACTAACACGAAATCCAGCTCACAGCAGTTTTCCGGAGGTTGGCAGAGCACGGGCTAATAATTAACCCAGCGAAGTGTCAGTTCGGGGTGGCGCAGATTGATTTTTTGGGGCATCGCGTCTCTCCCGAGGGTGCAGTTCCTCTGCCTGACAAGGTGCGCGTGGTGGCAAATTTTCCCCAGCCACAAACAGTCAAAGCGTTACAGGAGTTTTTGGGAATGGTGAATTTTTATAACCGTTTCCTTCCCCGCGCGGCGCAGCTCATGCAACCATTGTACGCTGCGCTTAAAAAACAAAAACCCGCAAATAAAATCGAATGGTCCCCCGAGCGGGAGCGCGCATTCTCTGAAGTCAAAACAGCCTTGGTAAACGCTGCATTGTTAGCACACCCAGTCCCAAAGGCCCGCATAGCGCTCACTACTGACACATCAGAGGTGGCCATAGGGGCAGTTGTCGAACAATATGTGGCTGGAGCCTGGCAGTCGCTCACGTTTTTCAGCAGGACTTTGCGCGATAGCGGAAATACAGCGCATTCGACAGGGAGTTGTTAGCCCTCCATCTGGCTGTTCGTCACTTCCAGTTTTGGCTGGAGGAGCGCCGTTTCACCGCGTTCATTGATCACAAGCCGCTGACTTTTGCAATGGCCAAGATTTCAGAACCTTGGTTGGGCCGGCAGCAGAGACAGCTGGCCGCAGTTTCGGAGTTCACTACCAATATCCAGCATGTAGCGGGCAAACTTAATGTGGTGGCAGACTGCCTCTCGCGTGCCGTGGCTGCTCCAGCCCGCGTAGAGGTAGATTTTGCAACTGTTGCCGCGGACCAGGGTAGCGACGCGGAAGCGCGCGCGGCCCCAGTCCGCGTAGGGATAGATTACGCAGCCATGGCCACGGAGCAGGGTGGCGACGCGGACGTGCGCGCGCTCCAGTCTGGACCAACAGGGTTAAGGCTGGAGGACAGGGTGCTGCAAGACGGTATGCCCCCCCTAATCTGCGATGTTTCCACCGGGCGACCCCGTCCGGTGGTTCCGGCCTCGTGGCGCCGCCGCGTTTTTGACTCGGTTCATTCTCTGGCGCACCCGGGGGTACGCGCTTCGATTAAAATGGTGGGGGAGAAATTTGTATGGCCGGGCTTGCGTAAACAGGTTAGAGAGTGGGCGGCAGCCTGCATAGCTTGCCAGCGGTCCAAAGTGCATAGACACACAAGAGCTCCTTTGGAGCCGTTTCATATTCCAGCTAAAAGGTTTGATCATGTCCACGTGGACCTCGTAGGCCCCCTACCACCCTCGCAGGGCTGCACACATCTTCTGACAATGGTCGATCGCACCACGCACTGGCCGGAAGTGGTTCCCCTGTCGTCAACTACAGCCGAGGAGGTGGCGCGCGCTTTTTTAACTGCATGGGTAGCGCGTTTTGGAGTTCCGTCGGATATTATGTCTGACAGAGGCCCACAATTTGTTTCCGAACTTTGGTCAGCAAAGGCCCGCAGCCTGGGGGCAACGATCCACCGCACGACCGCGTATCACCCGCAGGCTAACGGGTTATGCGAACGTTTTCACAGGTCGCTGAAGACGGCTCTCAGAGCGTCGCTTACGGATGCAAATTGGGTTGACAAACTGCCATGGGTTTTATTGGGGTTGCGTTCTGCACCTAAAGAGGATTTAGACACCTCCCCAGCGGAGCTAGTGTTTGCACAGCCACTTCGGCTGCCCGGAGAATTTCTCCCTGACAACCCAGCGCCAGAGTTCTCCTCGGCTCAGCGTTTGCAGAATAGCATGGGCCCGAGTGCCCTACCCGGCCCCGTTCACCACAGTTTTCCGCGTGTTTTTGTGCCTAAAGCTTTAAAAAATGCGGAGTTTGTTTTTGTCAGGCATGATGCCCACCGCACAGCTCTGCGACCGCCATACGATGGACCATTCAGGGTGCTGGAAACAGGTGATAAGCATTTTTTGCTAGATTTGGGTGGCAGAAAGGAGATTATTGGCATAGACAGACTCAAACCTGCTTTTGTGATGGCTGATGAAACTGTGCAGTTGGCGAGAGCCCCGCGACGGGGTAGACCCCCTAGGGAGCATTCCCCAGTACACCCACAGAGATTGACTAACAGTTTTAATCCCCAGACAGCAGCTCCACAGCAGGAGGGCGCTGCGGAAGAATTGTTAAGCCCGCCTGCAGCAGATACGGCAGACGGTTGAGACCAAGACAGCATGTGGACTAATGTGTGGTGATTTTATTATGACATGCAATCTGTGTTTGGTTGTTCCCTCTTAGACGTTTGGGGGGCGGGGGTTATATGTGGTGCACATATGTAGTTTCACGGGCTCACATGTATATGACTGTTCATGTGCTCTCTTGTATATTCCTGTGTGCTTACTTTGGCTTCACGTCTGAAGAGGAACAAAAGGTCTGGACCTCCTAGGGAGATGAGGAGGATGTGAGTGTTGACCTTTTGATATGCAAAGAGATGGACATGAAGGATTTCCTGACCACCGAGGTTTGGGTGGAAGAGATAGGAACTGCAGGGGGGATGCATTGTGTTTGGGATTTAAAGACAATGGGATTTTGTGCTTTGATGTCAGGGGTATAAGACTGGCAGAGTTTGGGGGTTCTACCTCTTTTCTGATTTGTATGTTGGAGAGTGTGTTGAGAATAAAATGGAACTTGAGAAATAACTCAGCCTCATCCTTTCCACACATCTCCACATTAGTTACATTATACTGCAACTTGATTACCAGAAACAATATTGCATTGCATTATTAAAGCCAGAGTTGAAATCATTGTTATTCTCTTCTTGCCTGAGAAATTTATTTATTACTATCTAATGTTTCTATATATGATGAGTTGGGTGATATTAGAGGGTATATGTGGCTGGCTTGCTTTTTTCTCCCACAGATGAACAGTGAGTGGCTTGTTCATAATTTAAATCAAAGGCCATTCCTCAACTAGTATTTTCAGCTCATTCTGGTGAATCCCAAAGGCTTTAATAAATTTGTCCGTCTGTCCACAATTAACAAAAATCTCTATTCTTCCTAGGCAATTGCTTACACCCAGTGATCCTCAGATGGGTCTACATCCAGGCTGTGCTCAAAGTCAAGGTCAAAAGGTCAGGCAATCTGGGCGATGTTGCAATGGTTTCATAAGGGCTGAATGAGCTACTCTGTTAGTGATGGTCTAGGTAATAAATTGTCGCTGAAGTAATTGGGAAGGAGTCTTACTCCTATATCAATGACTGCTCTCGCTTACAGTGCTGTGAAAAAGTATTTGCCCCTTCCTGATTGCTTATATTTTTGCATATTTGTCACACTTAAATGTTTCAGATCATCAAACAAATTTTAATATCAGACAAAGGCACCCTGAATAAATACAAAATGCAGTTTTCAAATGATGATTTCATTTATTAAGGGAAAAAACTGTCCAAACCTACTTGGCCTTATGTGAAAAAGTAATTGCCCCCTTGCCCCATCATGAATTAACTGTGATTAACCACTTTTTTTTTTTTTTTTTTTCGAAAGCTGAGTTCAGTTTCAGTAGCTACACCCAAGCCTGATTACTACCAGATCTGATGAATCAAGAAATCATTTAAATGGAGCCTGTCTGACAACCTGAAGTAGGCTAAAAGATCTCAAAAAGCAACACATCCCACTGTGATCTAAAGAAATTCAAGAACACATACTGTAAGAAACAAAAACCCAGAACAACATCTAAAGAACTGCAGGCCTCACTTGCCTCAGTTCGGACACTGGTCCATGATGGAACAATAAGAAAGAGACTGGGCAAAAATGGCATCTATGGGAGAGTTCCAAGACAAAAACCGCTGCTGGACAAAATGAACATAAAGGCTTGTTTCACATTTGCCAGAAAATATCTTGACGATCCTCAAGACTGTTGGGAAAATATTCTGTGGACTGACGAGACAAAAATTAAACTTTTTGGAAGACATGCCCCATTTTATCTGGCATAAAACTAACACAGAATTTCATAAAAAGAACATTGTATCAACAGTGGTGATAGTGTCATGGTCTGGGGCTGCTTTGCTGCTTCAGGAGCTGGACAACTTGCCCTAACTGACAGAACCATGAATTCTGCTCTCTACCAAAAAATCCTGAAGGAAAATGTCCAGCGATCAGTTCATGAAGCCCTCCAATGTGCCTGAATTTAAACAGTTTTGCACAGACGAATGGGTCAAAATTCCTCAACAGCGATCTAAAAGACTCATTGCCAGATGTTGGCACCAATGGTGCCACAACCAGTTATTAGGTTTTGGGGGCAGTTAGGGGGCAATTACTTTTTCACAAGGGCCAGGTAGGTTTGGATAGCTTTTTTCCCTTAATAAATGAAACCATCATTTGAAAACTGCATTTTACATTTACTCAGGTTATCTTTGTCTAATATTAAAATTTGTTTGATGATCTGAAACATTTAGGTGTAACAAATATGCAAAAATATAAAATCAGGAAGGGGGCAAATACTTTTTCACAGCACTGTATACTGGGTATTCTACATTCCTCTGGTTAACACACAACAAAAACATGCTTTGGACATGTTGATGACTCTTAGTGTTCTTAATACAAGTAATTTTTCTGTGCTTTTGTCATGCCATCTTTTTGACATGACTAGTTTTGATGTTTTTGTAGAGTGAGATTGTCTTTGTGCTCCTCCTGACTTTTTACTGTCCCCACCTTCATTTAATTTTCTGTGTGTAAGATTTTGTTTAAAAGAAAACATACTGTAAGGTGTTTGGTGAATGCTGGTTGCAGTGTACCTGTAAAAACTGTACATCACTTGCGCTAAGGGCGTTCTCAATTTCAGTGATATTGGCAGAGAGAATTTCAGCCTGGGTCTTGACTTTTTCCAGCTTCTCAGTCAACACCTGGGTTTTGGTTGCCTCTTCCTGTTCAAGCACCTTCAGTTTTTTGGTTTCCTCTTCCTTAAGGAAACGACGGAGCATCTCAAACTCCTCCTTAATAGCCATCTCTATTTCACATGTCTGAGTCTGTAATGATCAGGAAACTGGTGATCTCTAACAGAAGAAAATGAATGTTTGACATACAAAAGACAATTCCCAAATGAGTAAGAGATTAATTTAAACATTTACCTTGATGTAGGATTTTGTTTCTTCCCACAGCTCCTTTGCCTTGTTCATGTCTCTGAGTTTTTCCTTTAATGACTTAAGAATGACTGAAATTTCATCCTGAATGAAATATTAAGATAAATTAATTGGCTTATCTAATTTTTTCTTTCTTTTAGACAGATCCTATCTCAGGAATTAAGAAATGTCTAATTTTTCATGAGAAACATTTGACATAAAAAAATTTTATGCCATAGTAAGTGGCACAGATTTTCAGACTGACAGGTTAATTGTGGAATGCCATCTACCACATTGGCTTAAAAACCTTGAAAACAAATATCCATATTTCTTATGAATTTATTAACTGTTGACCATGATAAGTTTTACAGCTGTTCAAGTTTGTATTCAACCCAACATCCCAGAATTTAAGTTAAACATTTAGTTAAAAGTAATGTGAGACCAGAGCCTCCCAAGACTCTGTAGGTCTTGGTCTTGGGAGACTTTCCTGACAAAATCTCTGCTACAATGCTGGTTGAAAGGCTACTTTCCAAATGTAACCCAAGATTTTCCTTTTTTACTGACCCTTTTCTGCTGTGCTGCTTCATCCACTGGCCTGCAATTATGAACATTATGTTTGCTTGATAGTTGGCAGATCAGACAGATGAGCTGGTCATCGTTGTGACAAAAAATCTTCAACCTCTCGTTGTGAACTGAACAAAATCCTGGACTCCTTGTGGAAACGAGAACTTTATGTTCATTTGCAACTTTGGTCAGCTCCAAATTAATAGGAGGCCTCCCGGTGGCAGACACATCTCCACACACGGGACACTCCCGACATCCTTTCCATTCCCAGAATTTGAGCAAACAAACTCTGCAAATATTGTGGCCACATTTCAAAAGAACAGGAAAGCAGTAAATCCCAGTGCACTCAGGACAAAGTAGGGCTAATTCTTGATCAGAGAGCGTCTTCTCTTCCCTCGCTGCCATCAGGCCGAAGTGTTCCTGTAAAGTGAGGTACTGGAAAACCTCTTCAGGAACTGTGACTGTAGACAGTAAATCTGAACACGCTTGGCTTCTAGTAAAGACTGCATCCCAGTAAAGGTTGGCCAACTAGTATTTCTGGTTGAGTTTGCAAGCTTATCAGCTGTTAGTTGCATAGTTGGGAGTAAGAATCATACAGTTTGAACATACGCACAAACATGTTCAACAAGTTTATACTTAAAATTCTGAAAGGGTGCTTTATTTTCCATTATGAAATGTTTCCATATTCAACAAAGTAACATGATTTGACAAAACTCAGAAACACAGTATGTTAACAAACCACTGTAGTCCAAATCTATAGTCTTGAAACAGATGTGTTAAAAACACCACAACTACGAGGGGGGGCTGAAAAGTTCATAGTGGTCAAATTTGACCAAATGTGGTTTATTTTTCAACATAGTCTCCCCTTCGGTCCACACACTTCTTCCATCAGTGTTGCAGCACTTGGATCCCTGCGGTTGAAAAATAAACCACAGTTGGTCAAATTTGACCACTATGAACTTTTCACCCCCACCCCCATGTGTCTAGATAAGGACGACACATTTTGTGTCAATTTTGACACAGTTCTTGTGTTTATATATTTGACACATTTGTTGTGTTCAAATGTTTTTTTTTCTCACAAATATACATTGTGTGTTTGACATACAACTGTGTAATTTTAACATATAAATGTGTAAAAACATTGTAGTGTCATCCTTATCTAGACACAGAGTTGTTGTTTTTTTTTAACACGTCTGTTTTAAGAGTGTAACAGTTTCTGATATGGATTCAGCCAAACCATAAAGACAAAAAACCTTTTCTGTAATCAAGTAAAGTGAGACATTATCAACTTAATCAAAGGTTATGTTAACATGATATTTAGAAAAAAACACAAAAAAATCTACAGTGTTTAAATGTTGTGGTATTACTGCGTGTATTTTCAAAGCTTTGAAGCAAAAACAGAGGTAGTTTAACTGTTAACAATTACCGGCTGTAGTGTCAGTACAGTCTTTTATAAACCAGGATAAAAAAGTGTTGCTGGATCACTGTGCTTTGAAGCAACTGAGCGACAAGTAAACAGGCAGTGAATCAGCAGTGATTTAAATCTCAACCACAAAAAAATCTGAAAGGAGAGGTCAGCTAGACAGAGTGAGAAAAACAAGTGCCTGTGCAGTGAAAGTTGTGTAAATGCTTTGGTCTCTCATCTGTCAGCCTAGTCAGTGTTAACTGATCATGCCAAGTTTCACATGGGCAGAATCCCACAGTTCATTTTAAAGCTGCTTTGCTGTGTGCTCATTGTGTTTGGAATTTCACTTCCATGTCTCATGTTAAAAAGGGATTAAATACATTTGTTTAATAGAGAACAATTCCCAAAGAATTTTGAATAAAAGTAGCTTTTCATTTCAAACCATTTGATTTTGACCAGTTCATTATGAATAAAACACAAAACTGTATGAGACTGAATAGGATGAAATGCTATAATAAAAACTTCAGAAATAAGCAAATAAGGTGTTAAATGTACGATTTAATCTGATCGTTACTCAGCACTGTAAAGAAAACATGCACCTACTCATTCATAGGACGGCTAATTTTATTGGCTTTCTTCCTCAAAGCATCTTTGAATCACAATGTTTTTGCAGATGAGAGTGTAATATTTAATGCACGTCTACAAATTAAAAATAAACTAAACACCTCTCCCATAA
This sequence comes from Pholidichthys leucotaenia, assembly GCA_020510985.1. Classification (NCBI taxonomy): domain Eukaryota; kingdom Metazoa; phylum Chordata; class Actinopteri; order Cichliformes; family Pholidichthyidae; genus Pholidichthys; species Pholidichthys leucotaenia. Next base: position 23,306 of record JAJAQF010000300.1, read on the forward strand.
ATAACTGTTTTCACATGTGATTGGTCAGTGATCATTTCCCAAATAATTTCGCTTCTCAAAAATGTGTTTAACTTGCAAAAATATTATGTTAGTGTCAAGAGTAAACAGAAACTAAACTAAAAGGAATTTCCATCTGGCTAAGAAACAGCTGCATGTACCTGTTTTGTAAAGACATACTAGTTTTTGAATGGTTAAGAGATTTTAGTTTAGATTTTTTTTTTAAAAAAAGCCTCAGAGAAATCAAACATTTAATACAAATGAACATGAGAACTGTATGTACATGAATACAATAATAATAAATATATATGAAATAAGCTCAGAGATGGCTCAACTGTTGAGTAAAGAACAATTATATATGTAGCGTTTAAATGTGAACAAGCCACCTAAGATTGTTGATATCACAGAATTCATTTTCCAAAGATCATCTCGTCCTTTACTGAACCAGTCGAATACATAAAAAGACTTTTATTCAGTTATAGTCTTTTGACTGTCCATGCCCAGTATCAATACTGCACCCAAATGCCAGTCATCAGAGATGATGTGGAGTCTTCAGCTTATCTTGAAAAGTAACACGGTCCTCTGTCAGCTTCACACTGATGTCTAGGATGGACGCACTGTCCTCAGAGCCGGACTCTGACACCCCGGGTCCATTTTGGCATCCTTTGCACAGAGCAGTGAATTGTTACTCCTCAAATATCTTCAGCATACCTCGAGGTCGCCTGCTTCTCTCCGATTAGTCAGGAGCCTGTGAGGCATCATGCTGTGTCTGCAGATCCAACACACAAATACTGTCTCACAATCACACAAATCCAGGCTTCATGGAGGACTTGAAACATTTTGGACAGCCTTTTGTCCCATTTGTCTGCAGACACCTGAAAGGATAAAACACTTTCAACAGCCTGATCAGCTTTTTTCCTGAAATAAAGACACTTACAAGTGTAATGAATTTAAAGGTCCCATTCACTCAAACATGGTGTGTTTGTGGGTTTTAACCTTTTCAAATGCTTTCTTGCGTCATATGACTACAGTAAAACTATTAAAATCTCTCTTTACTTAGAAATAATTATAATTAACATTTGGGCAGAATGGGCAGCAGTTCTACAGGGATCCCCCCCCCCCCCACCTCACTGACAAATTATCTGGTCTAGTTACAACCTATCCCCATGCTATTAGCTGTGAAGATTCAGTCCCCACCTAGATCATGACTCCGAGGCATTAGCTTCAGAGTTAACAGTGCTACTAGGGAGTTAGCTTACAAAATGCAGTTTACATTGTTATTCTCTTTAAATTTCCCCAATAAACATTGCTGTTTCCACCTGGTTCACAAATCCACAATCAATAATATAACTCACGTCATGGTGGCTTATTTTGTTATATTTTCCCTATCATGGTACACTGCATTGGGCTGCACGGTGGCGCAGTGGTTAGCATAGTGGCAGCACAGCAAGAAGGTCATGAGATCGATTCCACCCTTGACTCACCATCAATGACCCTTCTGTGTGGAGTTTGCATGTTCTCCCCGTGTCTGCGTGGGTTTACTCCAGGCACTCCGGTTTCCTCCCACATGCCAAAGACATGCAGGTGAGGTTAATTGGCATCAGCTGGGGATTCTAAATTGTCCTTAAGTATGGATGTGAGAGTGAATGGTTGTCTGTCTCTCTGTGTTGGCCCTGCGATGGACTGGCGATCTGTCCAGGGTGTACCCTGCCTCTCGCCCAGAGATGCTGGGATAGGATCCAGCCCCCTCGTGACCCGAAAAGGATTAAGCAGTAGAAGATGGATGGATGGATGGATAGTACACTGAACCGTTAGCATTAGCTTGGCTAGGCAGTTGGAGTTGATATGTCTGACCACTCACCTCAGTGGGGAGAGGTTGACAGGCCGCCTGGCGTTAGCTTAACCATTTATCTGGCTGGTTTTGATTGCCATTTTCTATAAATTCTATTCAACTCCACTAGAATCCTCATTCACCTACTAACACTTGACGACATACAGTATGTCATTATTAGAAATTAGTTTACCATAGTTTATTTTCTCTGACCGAGACCCAAAGTGGCTAGCGAACGGTAGCAGTTTAGCCATTCACTCATTTGTGCATGTTTCTGTGCTTACTGTACCCCAAGGACCAGAAACCACACACTCCTGTCCACCAGTGGTGCATTATTCCATTTATTTTGTTTGACAAATTTTTCATTAGTTGGCTCAGGCTTGCTACCTGAACTAGGAGCTTGCCAGCTAAGATTAGCAATAGTGACAAAAGAGGGAAGGCAGAAACGAACTGTTCTGTGGAAGGCTGCAAAAGATCATTCACGATAAATAACTGCTGTAATAATTAAAGGCAATTTGGCCAAAGTATGTCACAAAGATTTCATTAAAACCTGTGGGAACTGTCAACATATGGAAAAGGTGCAGTAAATGGGACCTTTAAAAAGAAGTCACATGTAGATTGAACACCCACTTGAGATGGAAAATGTGGGAACAGGGTAAAGCCTGCAGCTTTTGGTCCCTGTCCCCAATGGACTCCCCACACATGCCACAGTACAATTCCAGCTCCTCCACGCATTGCAGGAACTTCACCACCTGCTCCCGGAGCTCCTCCTGCTGCCCTTGGCTTCTGTAAATCCCTTCACTCAGGCAGTGGACCTTCAGTGTGCACAGCTGACATACAAGTAAAAGACATAAAATGACTCATACAGTGCGTGAGTAGCATAGCATTTAATGATTCTTGCAAATTGTGCCCAGACTGATGGATGACAGACATCGTGCTATGGCATTAGCTCATTTTGCTTACATTGGAATGAATTTTTTTTTTTTTTAAAAAATTGCACAGTTACCTTGTTTCCTATCGCATCTGCTAACTCCTGTGTTCGCTGCAAAGAATCAAGAGCCTGGAAAATATGCATAAGTCTTATTGCACAACATTTGTTATGAAAAAAATAATGATTTGAAAATTGAGATTGATATGGCTGTGTTGTGAGACATGTATATGTTGGACACTGCATATGTGATTTAACCACGATGAAGGAGAGCCAGCCCCCTGCGGTGCGGAGCCACAGAGCCTGGACCCCCTGTGGAGGACAGGGGACAGAAGACTTCCTGACCACTGAGGCTCGGGAAGAGAGAAGGGGGAGTTATGTAAATAAAAGGCTAATGAATGTGAATAAAGAGACTTTGATATAGATGTGTGATTTCCCCCGCGAGGGAAATGGTTTGATGTGAGAAGGTTTAAATGAGAGAACTTTGGTGTGTTCACTCTCTTTGTTCGCTGCTCAAGAATAAGAGCAGACAGTGGAATGATTTCTTGAATAAACTGAAATGAAAGACAATTCGGTTTCGTTATTCAAGTCTCCCCACATTGGTGACTGACGACGTTGAGAATGAACGAAGAAATTCTCAGGGTCCCGGACTCACAGCGCTCAGAGCTGGCGAGCGCAGTGGCCGTTAAGCTGCCTGATTTCTGGCAGGATAACCCACGGTCGTGGTTTCTGCAAGCAGAGTCGCAGTTCGCGCTCGCAGGAGTAACGGTGGATGACACTAAGTTCCACCATGTCATCGCTAAACTGGACAACAGCACAGCTCGGTGCGTGCAAAGCTTGGTGGAGCAGCCACCCGCGACCGACAGGTACGGCAAGCTGAAATCCACCCTCATCAAGTTTTTCACCCCCTCGGCTGAAGTGAGGGCGAGGAGGATCCTGTCTTTGCTAGACCAAGGTGGACACAGGCCGAGCGCCCTGATGGAGGAGATGATACAGCTGAGAGGGTTGGACAACGATGATTTCATTTTTCAGTTCATCTTCCTCTCCAACCTCCCGGCGCATGCGAGAAGCACGCTGGCCGGCAAAAAGTGTCACACCCTGGAGGAGTTCCGGGAGCTGGCCCAGGAGGCAGACGGGATCCTGGACGCCTGCGGCGGGCAAGCAACCACAGCAGCGACCCGAGACAGCGGGGAGCCAGAGGCGGCAGAACCAGACTGGCCGACGATGGCGGCAACACGGCCGCGACGAGGGGGAGCCAATAGCCCGGCGACAGAGGCGCGGGCACGACACAGCGGAGGAGAAGATCTCTGCTTTTACCATCGGAGGTTCGCAGAGAAGGCACGCAGGTGTGTGCCGCCCTGCATCTTCAGGAGTTCGGGAAACGGCAAGACCGGGGGTCGCTAGCAGCTTCGACCCTCGGAGAACGCAACAAGCTGCTCTACATCACGGACGCGCGCTCCGGACGAGTGTTCCTCATTGACACCGGAGCACAAGTGAGCTTCATCACCCCAACATACGCGGACCGGGTAGCTGGACCCCACGGTGACGGAGCTACAGCGGCAAATGGCTCGAACATCAACACCTACGGGAGAAGGACCTTGCCTTTATGCTTACATGGCCGCACATATGAATGGACTTTTGTAGTAGCGGCGGTGAGTTTCAACATGTTGGGCGCGGATTTTTTGTGTTCACACAATCTGTTAGTTGATCTTGCTAATAGACGGCTGGTAAATGCACTCTCTTTTTACTCTCTCCCCTGTTCAGCTCGAGTGTCCCCGCCACCAGTACAGACCCACGTCGCTACAGCAGGTGGTAAGTTTCACACACTCCTCACCCAATTTCCAGCGCTCACTGTGCCCACTTTTTCAGCGACGGTCGCGAAGCACGGGGTGAAACACTTCATCCCCACTTCTGGTCCTCCCGTGTTTGCAAAAGCTCGGCGCTTGGATGCAGTTAAGCTCGCCATTGCGCGCGAGGAGTTCGCCAGCCTGGAGAGGCTGGGCATCGTTCGTAGGTCGAAGAGCCCGTGGGCTTCGCCGCTGCACATGGTACCGAAAGCCGATGGCTCCTGGAGACCGTGCGGGGATTACCGCAGGCTAAACAACGCTACGGCACACGATCGTTATCCCATCCCGCACATTCAGGATTTTTCGGTGCACCTGGCGGGGGCGCGCATTTTTTCAAAGATTGATCTAGTTCGCGGCTATCACCAAGTCCCGGTCCAACCGGAGGACATTCCTAAAACAGCGGTAATAACCCCGTTCGGACTTTTCGAATTTTTACGCATGCCGTTTGGTCTCAAAGGGGCGGCGCAAACATTTCAGCAGATGATGGATGCCGTGTTACGCGATCTCCCTTTCGTGTTTGTGTACCTCGACGACATTTTGGTCGCGAGTACTTCAGAGGACGAACACGAAACGCACCTCACAGCAGTTTTTAGGAGGCTGGGAGAGCACGGCTTAATAGTTAACCCAGCCAAGTGCCAGTTCGGCGTTGAGCGGATTGATTTTTTGGGTCACCGCGTCTCCCCGGAGGGAGCGGTTCCGTTACCAGAGAAAGTACGCGCGGTAGCGGATTTTCCCCGTCCACAAACGGTCAAATCACTACAGGAATTCTTGGGGATGGTGAATTTTTATAACCGGTTCCTGCCCCACGCAGCTCAAATCATGCAACCGTTATATGCCGCGCTCAAAAAACAAAAGCCGACCCAGGCGGTCGAATGGTCCCCGGAGCGGGAGCGCGCGTTCACAGAGGTTAAAAAAGCCTTGGCTGACGCTGCGCTCCTGGCCCACCCAGACCCTGCAGCACGTATCGCGCTGACGACAGACGCTTCAGATTTAGCCATAGGGGCCGTTATTGAGCAACAGGTAGCCGGAGTTTGGCAGCCTTTGGCTTTCTTTAGCAAATCTTTAAGCGCGGCTGAGCGAAAATACAGCGCGTTTGACAGAGAACTGTTGGCGCTGCATTTGGCTATTCGTCATTTCCAGTTCTGGCTGGAAGGACGGTGCTTCACCGCTTATGTGGACCACAAGCCGCTCACATACGCCATGGCCAAAATTTCAGATCCGTGGTCCGGCAGGCAGCAGAGGCAGCTGGCCGCAATCTCGGAATTTACCACTGACATTAGGCACGTCGCGGGCAAATTCAATGTAGTAGCGGATTGTCTCTCACGCGCGTTCACGACCCCGACACGCGCAGAGGCAGAACGGGCCACCGTGACCGCGCCGCAGGAGAGCGGCACGGTGGCGCGCGCAGCCCCGGTGCACGTGGGTATAGATTACGCAGCCATGGCAGCGGACCAGGGGGCGGACGCAGACGTGCGCGCGCTCCAGTCTGGACCAACAGGGTTGAGGCTGGAGAGCAAGTGTTTACAAACCGGTATGCCCCCCCTGATCTGCGACATGTCGACGGGGCGCCCGCGTCCGGTGGTTCCGGCCACGTGGCGCCGCCGTGTTTTTGACTCGGTCCACTCACTGGCGCACCCGGGGGTGCGCGCGTCGGTGAAACTAGTGGCGGAAAAGTTTGTTTGGCCGTGCCTGCGCAAGCACGTGAAGGAATGGGCAAAAACCTGCATTTCCTGTCAACGGGCCAAAATTCACAGGCACACAAGAGCCCCGTTAGAACCGTTCCGCATTCCGGCCAGAAGGTTCGACCATGTGCACGTCGACCTTGTGGGCCCCCTACCGGCATCACAGGGGTTCACGTATCTTTTGACAATGGTGGACCGCACCACACGTTGGCCGGAAGTGGTCCCACTTGCGACGACCACGGCCGCGGAGGTGGCTCGCGTTTTTTTAACGGCTTGGGTGGCGCGCTTCGGGGTTCCGTCGGACATTACGTCCGATAGAGGACCGCAATTCATCTCTGAGCTGTGGTCAGCGATGGCCAACGGCTTAGGAGCCAAAATTCACCGCACTACGGCTTACCAC
>JAJAQF010000301.1:0-29783 GCA_020510985.1 Pholidichthys leucotaenia
AGAAACAGAGAACATTGCAAGTGTGGCGAACTCAAGTGACTCCAGTAGTTCGAGTGCAAGTTCAGAGGAGGAAAAACGAGGTTTCCCCACCACGACGAGCAATGGCGGCTGTAATCGGAACGGTAACCCCTTTTGATAACTCGACTCAGTCATGGGAAGAATATGGTGAAATGTTGGACTTTTTCTTCCAAGCTAATGACATTGAGGAGCCAGACAAAAGGAAGGCTGTACTGTTGAGTGGAGTTGGTGCAACTACTTACAGCTTGTTGAGAAATTTAATAAGCCCTGCATTACCGAAAGATAAAACGTACGACCAGCTTACTGCTGAGCTTCAGAAGCACTTCAGCCCCAAACCGAGTGAAATCGTGCAACGATTCAAATTTAATTCACGCATAAGGAGGAACACTGAGTCCATAGCAGAGTATGTGGCAGAATTGAGGAAATTAACACTGCACTGTGATTACAAAGACTCATTGGAAGAAATGTTAAGAGACAGACTTGTGTGTGGAGTGAATGATGACCGAATGCAACGGCGACTTTTATCTGAAACAAAACTCACTTTTGCGAAGGCTTTGGAATTATGCCAAGCGATGGAAACAGCATCTAAAGATGTGAGAGAGATGCAAGGGAAGCGAACAGAGGACACAGCAACGCATGTTCGTGTGCCTAAGACCCAAGTAGGTGTCCACAAAGTGTTGACTGACAAAACTCAGCACAAATTCCCCAGTTGTTATCGCTGCAAAGGCCAGCACAATGCCGCCGAGTGCAAATTTGCCACTGAGCTGTGTCATAATTGTGGCAAGCGAGGGCACATTAAGAAAGCATGTAGAATAAAGGTGGACAGCGCACAGGTGCTGAAAGCGACAGTTAATGGGCAAAAGTATGAAAACAAGGGCCCAGGAAAGGAACAGCAAGCGAATCAACTGAGAGGGGAGGGAGAAAGTGATACAGAAGACATGGATTTTCACACAATTTACAACACGTCAGAGGAGCTGACCAAGGTAGCGCCCATCACGCGTACCATGAATGTTAATGGAATGAAAGTAACATTTGAAGTTGATACAGGCTGTGGAGTAACCATATTAAGTAAACAGCAATATACACAACTGTGGAAGAAAACAGACACAGCAGAATTAAATCCCTGTTCATTAAAATTAAAAACATACACAGGAGAGAAGCTAGACGTGCTAGGCATGGCACAAGTGAAGGTGCAGCACGAAAACAAAGAAAAGGACTTACCTGTAGTAGTAGTTGGGAGCGAAGGACCAAATCTACTAGGGCGAAGTTGGCTACAAGAACTGGCCATGATTGATCAGTTGGTGAATAAAGTGGAATCTCAGCCCAAATTGCAGCTGGAGGAGATCCTCGAAAGACACGCTGAGGTGTTCAAAGAAGGCTTAGGACAGCTAAAAGGTGTCACTGCAAAGATTAATGTGGACAAGGAGGCCCAACCACGATTCTGCAAACCCCGACCGGTACCCTATGCAGTCAAGCCACTGGTTGAAAGCGAGCTACAGAGGCTGCTGGATGACAAGATCATTGAGCCAGTGCAGGTTGCAGAATGGGCGGCGCCCATAGTCCCAGTGAGAAAGCCGGATGGCTCCATTAGAATATGTGGAGATTACAAACTCACTGTCAATCGAGCATCACGGGTGGATCAGTATCCAATTCCTAAAGTGGAGGACCTCTTCGCACAGCTGAACGGCGGCCGACACTTCACGAAATTAGACATGAGTCACGCCTACCAACAAGTAGTCTGGGAAGAAGAATCAAGAAAGTATGTAACCATCAATACACACAAAGGCTTATATACCTACACACGCTTACCATTTGGAGTAGCTTCCAGTCCTGCTATATTCCAGAGAACTATGGAGGGCATCCTAGGTGGAATTCCGAATGTTGCCATTTATTTGGATGACATCCTTTGTACAGGACCAAATGAACAAGAACATCTGAAAACGCTGGAGGAAGTGCTTCAACGGTTGGAGAAAAGCGGTCTGAGGTTGAAAAGAAGCAAGTGTGAGTTCATGGGAAAAGAGGTGGTGTTCCTAGGCCACAAGATCAACGCCAGTGGTCTACACACTCTAACAGACAAAGTGGAAGCCATTGCGGAGGCGCCTGAGCCACAAAATGTTACTGAGTTAAAAGCCTACCTGGGCTTGTTGAACTATTACCATAGGTTCCTCCCAAAGCTCTCCACGCTGCTGGCACCACTACATACCTTACTTAAGAAGGAAGAAAAATGGTCATGGGGGGTCAAGCAGCAGAAGGCGTTTGAAGAGTCCAAAGCGCTACTTCAGTCCTGTAGTGTGCTAGTGCACTATGATTCAAACAAACCACTCATCCTGGCGTGTGACGCATCACCCTACGGTGTGGGTGCTGTACTCTCTCATCGTATGGAGGATGGCTCAGAGAGACCCATAGGGTTCGTCTCAAGAACTCTTAGTGCAGCTGAGAAAAACTACTCCCAGCTAGACAAGGAGGGCCTTGCAGTAGTATTTGGTGTAAAAAAATTCCACAAATACCTGTACGGGAGACAGTTCGCTATAGTGACTGACCACAAGCCACTAATTTCACTGTTCAGTGAAATGAGAGCCATACCCCAGATGACATCTCAGAGAATTCAGAGATGGGCCGTTACATTAGCAGCGTATGAGTACACCATCGTTTACAAAGCCGGACGGGACCATACGAATGCTGACGCGATGAGTAGGCTACCCTTGGATGGAGGAAGAGACAGCACGCCTGAGGAGGAGGAGAGAGTGCTATTGTTTGAAGATATCGGCGTGCCCCTGGTGAACGCACAACAAATAAAGAAGTGGACAGACAAAGACCCTGTTCTAGCAAGAGTGCGAGAATACATCTTGCGAGGATGGCCGAAGATGAACAGTCCTGAGTTCATTCCCTATGCCAGACGACAGGATGAGCTCAGCACCCAGGAAGGTTGTATCCTGTGGGGAGGACGCGTGGTTGTTCCACCACCTGGTAGGAATGCCTTACTGCAACAACTACACCAAGCACACCCTGGCATCACTCGCATGAAAGCGTTGGCGAGGAGCTACATGTGGTGGCCCAACATGGATGCAGAGGTGGAGGCGCTTGTGAAGTCATGTGCGGCATGCCAGGAGAACAGGAACAGTCCTCCAGCAGCCCCACTACATCCCTGGGAAGTTCCAGATAAACCATGGAGAAGAATTCACATTGACTACGCAGGTCCATGGATGGGAAGAATGTTCCTGATCATAGTTGACGCATACTCAAAGTGGATCGATGCATATTCTGTGAGTAGCTCTACTTCTACTGTTACCATTGAATGTCTTAGAAAGAGTTTCAGCCAACATGGGCTACCTGAAATCATAGTATCAGATAACGGTACATGTTTTACGAGTGAACAGTTCCAAGAGTTTTCTGAAAAGAATGGCATACGTCACATCACGACTGCGCCATACCATCCTTCTTCTAACGGCTTAGCCGAGAGGGCCGTGCAGACGTTCAAGTCACTCATGAAAAAGATGACAGGAGACTCTATTGAAACCCGAATGTCGAGAGCTCTGTTCAGCTATCGAATAACACCCCAATCTACAACTGGCAAGTCACCAGCTGAGCTGTTGTGTGGAAGGAAGTTGAGGTCAACATTTGACTTAATACATCCAGACTTCAGAAACAAAGTGCATGATAAACAAGAGAAACAAAAAGGTTATCATGACATGCATGCTAGAGAGAGAATACTGAGAGAAGGAGACGTGGTCTACACCCGCAACTTTGGCTCAGGACCAGCCTGGGTACCAGGAGAAATAACAGAAAAGACAGGCCCTGTGTCATTCAAGGTGACATTAGGTCATGGACAAGTGGTGAGGCGACACATCGACCAAGTTCATGGTAGGAGCTCCATTCCCCTGCCGATGGCACCAGAGGTGTTGTCTGACACCCATCCTGAGGAGAGCATCAACGAACCACCACTTCAGGTGAAACCTGAGGTAACCGTCTCTGCAGATTCTACGGGCAGCACTGCAGCAGCCGAAACAGTGGAGCAGTCTGAGTCTTCACCTGCAGTTGGCTCACCCGCCGTGAGAAGATCTCAGCGAGCTCGGAGAGCTCCAGACTACTTGAAGGACTATACTTAGTCAGTAGTGAGTTCCCCAGCCACAGGACAAGAATGCGTCCTGGAACCTCACTGGGATGCGGTAGTCAAACCAAATCCCCAGTTAGACTGTTATGTGTGTTATACATGTGAAAAAAAAAAAAAAAAAAAGAAAGAAATTATGTGTATGACACATGTGTTTAAGAAATTAAAAAGTAACTGTGATAGTTCAGGGTTAAATTGGAGTTCCAGGATGTCTAGTAATTGGCTAGTGTAATTAAGAGTAGTTTAATCTAGAGGGGAGGGATGTGGTAGACTGCAAGTCTAAAATAGAACATTACTGGCACATGCCTCTAGGGGGAACTACCTGTATTGTTCAGCACTACTATGAAGGGGACACATTAGAATAAGAGTGTGAAAACCCCGCGCAGAATCCATGTTCAGTCATATTATGTGTGTTGCAGAATAAACGGCAGAGTTAGCCAAAGAAATAACTCAAGTGTGATCATTGCTACACGGTAGGATATCACAGTTTCAAATCTTGGATTTCTGTGCTAAAATCAAGGGAGTCAAAACGACCATAAAAACAATTAAGAGCATTAGCCAGCTCTGTGTCTGAACTAAAACCATCTAAAAACACACGATTACTGCGCTCTGTGCTCTGAAGGCCTGCAATAGTTTTCATTCTGGCCCGGGCTGAACCAAGTTTCTTTGTTTCCATCTTGCTTTCCAATTCTGATTTATAATTCTGTTTTGCTCTTAAAATTTTGGACTTCAGCTCTTTTGTGGCATCCTGTATCTCAGAAACAGACCCCTGTTTAAAGGCAAGTGCTTTCCTCTGTAAGCAGGATTTAACTGATTTTGTAACCCATGGCTTGTTGTTGGGATATACACTACTGTTCAAAAGTTTGGGGTCACCCAGACAATTATTTTGTGTTTTCCATGAAAAGTCATACTTATTTACCACCATGAGTTATAAAATGAATAGAAAATATAGTCAAGACATTGACAAGGTTAGAAATAATGATTTGTATTTGAAATAATATTTTTTTTCCTTCAAACTTTGCTTTCGTCAAAGAATCCTCCATTTGCAGCAATTACAGCATTGCAGACCTAACATGATTGCACAAGGGTTTTCTAATCATCCATTAGCCTTCTGACACAATGAGCAAACACATTGTACCATTAGAACACTGGAGTGATAGTTGCTGGAAATGGGCCTCTATACACCTATGTAGATATTGCACCAAAAACCAGACATGTGCAGCTGCAATAGTCATTTACCACATTAGCAATGTATAGAGTGTGTTTCTGATTAGTTTAAAGTTATTTTCATTGAAAAAAAGTGCTTTTCTTTCAAAAATAAGGAAATTTCTAAGTGACCCCAAACTTTTGAACGGTAGTGTATATTTTTTTTTAATTAAGTTTTTGTAAAGGGTATACATGTCATTACAACATTGCATTGTTTACATTTTCATCACGTTCCCTTTTTTTGTTTGTTTTTTGACAACATTGGAAGAATAATTATTACAACACCCTTTTTTAAGTGAAAGAAAAAGAGAAATTAAAGAAAAAACAAAAAACAAAAACAAAAAAAAGAACAAAAAAAATTAAAAAAAAATAAATAAATAAAAATAAAAGAGAATCTGAGTAGCGTTGGAACAAAGAGAGGTGCCATTATTGAAATGGTGTTTGTCAAAGATTAGATCTGATGGAAGACACATATGCGATCCAGGGTTGCCAAAAGTTCAAGAACCCACCCGTGTCCTGTCTCAGTGCAAATATCAACTTTTCCATCGAGTAAATGTGTTGAATCACATTAATCCAATCTTCAGGTGTAGGACAGTCCTTCAACATCCATTTTTTAGTTAGGGCTTTTTTACTTGCCAATATTAAAACAGTGAATAAGTATTTTCTCATTGTCTTTCCAGTGATTCCGGTAATAAACCCAAATACAAAGTTACAAAAGAAAAGGGGACTGTTATTTTGAATATTTTCCCCAATATTGTCTGTACATTGGTCCAATATTGGTGGATAACTTTTTTTTTTTTCCGGTTCCGCCGGACCGGTGGTGCCACACGAGTTGGTTGCCCGTTGCAACAGCCTTTTTTTTAATCTTCCTTCTTCTTTCTACACCTTTCACTCTATATATATATCACGGACACACAGATCGCTCCAAAGGTCTCCGAGTCGGAGGATGGAGACTCTGTTTACAGCAGGAGACGTTACAGCAGGGAAGAGCTAGTGCTAGCTAGCACTCGACCGCCACCCGATGCTAGCGGAGAGACTCGATATACCGGGAACTGTAGCAACAACGACGCAGGTGCCGAGCTGGAGTTTGGGCGGCGTGCGGGAAATATAAGACGGAATGATAAAGAGCGATGGCAAGAACCAGGCAGACCGCCCGTAAAATCTGCTGGAGGAGGGGGCCCCCCGGGAGGCAGCTGGCCACCAAGGCTGCTCGGAGAAGCGCTCCGGCCACCAGCGGAGTGAAGAAGCCTCACCGTTACAGGCCCGTGGCTCCGAGAGAGATCCGTCGCTGCCAGAAATCATCCGTAAGCTGCCCATCCAGCGCCTGGTGAGGGAGATCGCTCAGGACTTCCAAGACCAACCTGCACTTCCTGAGCTTCGCCGTTGTGGCTCTGCAGGAGGCCGGTGAGGCCTACCTGGTGGTGTCTTCTTCGCTAAGGGGGTCGCCATCATGCCCAAAGACTTCCAGCTGGCCCGCCGCATCCGCGGAGAGAGAGCTTGGACTTTCTGCTGCACATTCACCAACCATAATGCTCCGCACTGCGTGTCTATAAATATATATATATATATATATATATATATATATATATATATATATATATATATATATATATATATATTTATAGTAATATGTACATATGTTTACTAGCTGTTCTTGTTTTTTTCTTGCTTTCTGATTGTTGTTCTGAGTGTTGCTATCCCTGTGCTGTTGCAATCCTGGAATTTTCCCATTGTGGGACTAATAAAGGCTTATCTTATCTTATCTTAACTGGGCATGACCAAAATACATGAAAATGATTTGCAGTCTCTTCACCACACAAGCGCCAACAATTCAACCCCTTACGAGTAAATTTGTTTTGTGCAGGTGTTCTGAAAAATCTTGCCAAGTTTTTCCATCCAAATTCTCTCCACTGCAGGGATGAGGTACTTTTCCATTGTTGTTTATTTAGCTTTTCCCATATTTCCAGTTGTAAAGTGAAATTCCCCTCTTTTTCCCATCTCTCTTTTATATATGATGTGTTGTCTCCTTTTAAGTCTTGAAGACCTTGGTATATTTTAGAAATGTATCTGATCCCTGGGATCCCTTTATATGCCATTAAGAAGACCTTCAGAACACCTGACTGGGCCCTTTCCAAAACCTCCTTTTTAAGTATATTGTTTATGTGGTGTCTAAGCTGAAAGAACATGTAAAGGTCTTGATTTATTATACCTTGTTTTTTCAAATCTTCGAAACTTCTTAAAATTTGCCCTTTAAAAAAATCGTAATATTTTATCATTCCGTTCTCTTTCCACTTTTTAAATCTAGTATCTGTTTTATTAGGAGTAAAGTCTTGATCATAAGCAATCCATTGCAGTAATCGATAGGGTTCTTTAGTTTGATTGTCTCTGACTATCTTAAACCAAATTTTTAGCGGGGTGTCTATCCACTGGTTAGTGTTATTCAAAAGTTTAGGTAAGGCATTGTTCCCTATTATCGCTTGAAGGGGGGTGTCACTTGTTATTTGGCATCCCATCTCCTTCCATTGTGCAGTGTAGACTGGGTTACATATCTCTACTAAAGTTTTAATTTGTGCGGCTTTAAAATAGTCCCTGATATTTGGCAGTGCGAGCCCACCTTTGTCTTTGTTTAGCTGTAAGGTTCTATATCTGATTCTAGGTCTCTTGCCCTGCCATATGAATCTTGAGATCCTTCTGTCTAGTTCTTGCCATGTTTTTTTGGGAGGTTCTACCGGTATTGTTTGGAAAAGGTATAGAAGACGTGGAAGTATATTCATTTTGACTGCTTCAATTCTTTGTGCGGTACCCAAGAATGGTATCATATTCCATCTTGCTAGATCAGATTTTATTTTTGCCATCAGTGGATCATAGTTTAGTGCTACAATTTTGTTGAGTTGTTTCGGGATATTGACCCCCAGATATTTCATAGATTCCATCTCCCAGTTATTGAGTTTGCTTAGTAAATATTGATTTGGGTCATAGTTGAATGTTAAAATTTGGGTTTTATGCATGTTTAATTCGTACCCCGATAAATCTCCATACTCTGAAAAAACTGAGATTAGTTCTGGAAAAGAGGTGTCCGGCTGCCCCAGGTATATTAAAATGTCATCAGCAAAGAGTGCTATTTTGTGTTCCTTCTGACCAAGTGTAATACCTTGAATTTTTTGATTCTGTCTTATCCATTGGCTCAGAGGTTCTATGAAGATTGCAAAGAGCTGTGGAGACAAGGGGCAGCCCTGACAACATCCTCTTTCCAGTTCAAAAGATGATGATAATTTACCGTTAATCCTTATTTTAGCTGTTGGTTTTTTATATAATGCCTGGATAGTTCTAATGAAATTGTTATGAAAATTGAAACTAGATAAGATTCTATATAGGAAAGACCAGTCAACCAAATCAAATGCTTTTTCAGCGTCTAATCCCAATATGGCTGCATTTAAGTTATATTTTTTATACGATGAATTATGTGTAAAGTGCGTCTAATGTTGTCTTGTGTCTGTCTTTGTCTTATAAAACCTGTTTGGTCTAAATGAATTAAGTCTGTCAGTATATTTTCTAAACTTTTGGCAAGGATAGTGGTAAAAAGCTTATAGTCCTTATTTAACACACTGATTGGTCTGTATTTGGAGAAATCTAGTTTATCCTTTTCAGGTTTAGGTATGACTGCAATGACCCCTTCTCTCCAGGAGGGGGGGATTTCCCCTGTGTGGAGGACATAGTTAAATGTTTTCAGGAGGAGAGGAGATAGTTGCTGTTTAAAGGTTTTGTACCACTCTGCTGTATAGCCATCTGCTCCTGGGGATTTGTTAGCTTTAAGTTTCATAATTGCTTTTTCTAATTCTTTAGGTTGTATTTCTAACAGTAGTGTTTTATTTTGTGACTCAGTAAGTTGGGGAAGGTTTAATGTGTTTAGGAATGCTTTGGATGTGTTTTTATGTTTTTTGAGGGAGTACAAGTTCTTGTAGTAGTTTTTGAAGCTTTTAAGAATATCCTGAATTCTAAATTTTATTTCCTTTGATACTGGGTCTCTGATTTTGTAGATTGCTCTCTCCGTTTGTTGTTTCCTCAATTTATAGGCTAGCAATTTTGCCGATTTGCTGCCTGTTTCATAGTATTTTTGTTTCAGAAATGTAAGTTTCTTCTGGATTTCTATTGTGTAGATCTCATTTATTTGTTTTTTAATTTCCTTAATTTTGAGCTAGTCATTAGAATGAGTGTTATCTTTGTGCTCTTTTTCTAGGTTCTTAAGTTCTGACTCTAATGTGATTAGTTTTTCTTGTCTCGGTTTTCTTTTGGATTGCCAGTTTTGCGATAATCTTTCCCCTTATTACAGCTTTGCATGCATCCCACAGTATTAAAGGGGATACTTCTCCATTATCGTTTTCTTCCAAATATCTGAGAATATCTGATTCCAATTCATCTTTCAGTGGTCCTTTCAGGACATTTGAATTTAACCTCCAAGAAAATGTATTATTTGTGTATTTTTGGATACTTAAGTCCATATAGATCGGACTGTGGTCAGAGAGATCCATCAGTCCTATTTTACATGTTTTTACTCTTCCAAAGTCTCTATTAAACATAAAAAATAGTCAATTCTTGAGTATGATGAATGTGGTGCTGAGTAAAATGTATAATCTTTTACACTGGGGTTGAATTCCCTCTACACGTCACAGATTCCCAATTCTTTTAGTAGCATCCGAGTTTTTCTACTTTGAGTGTTATTCTGATGTGGAGAATGTTGCATCCCAGTATGGATTCAGTCTTAGATTGAAGTCTCCACCACATATCACTAAACCTTGGGCTTTAGTTGTCATTAGGTCAAATACATTTTTATAAAATTTCCAGTTAGCCCCTGGAGGTGCATATACATTCAGCAGGGTTATATCTTCTCCCTCTATCCGCCCAAGTACCATACTGTATCTCCCTTCTTTATCTTTGTGTTCTGATTTTTCTTCAAATATAATTTTGGTTGAGATCAATGCCGCTACTACCCTCCTCCTCCCTGACTTATATGAAGATGAAGAGATCATTTTAAACCCTTGTCTATTGAGTTTAGTGTGCTCCACGTCTGTTAGGTGGGTTTCCTGTAAAAATATTATTCCTGCTTTGTCTTTTTTCATTTTGCCTAGAATCTTGGATCTTTTAACTGGATTCAGGATCCCTTTTACATTATATGAGATTATTTTGGTTACACCCTGTTTCTCCATTGTGTTGTCTTATTTAGTATAACAGTGTGGTGGCCCTCTTTTATGCTACTCAGAAACTGAAAGAACATTCAGAATCAGAATCAGAATAGCTTTATTGCCAAGCATGTTTACATGTAAACATATGAGGAATTTGACTTGACAGTGGGCGCACTCGATAAGCGCTTCCCAATGACACGGCAGCCATGCAAGGCGCCTGTCATACAGTGGAGGGTAAAGAGGGGAATGGGGGGGGGGGATGACCCAATGGGCAGAGAGAAAAAACATAGTTAATCAAAATAAAGCTCGTATGAACAAAATTGTGATTACATAGAAAAAAACCCTCTAATGCACAGTTAGCAGACAATACAGATCACACAATAACAAGGAGCAAAAGTTGAGAGAGACAGTGTAAGTGTGTGTGTGTCAGTGTATGTGTATCAGTCATGTAATGTTGTATGCAATGTTTGTATCAGTTACAGTGAACAGCAAAAATCCTCCCTAAGCAACGTTTAGATGTTATGTCTTTAGTGTCCTCCAAACATAGATAGCATGTCCTCAAGAGTTCATTCTCTCAGTGCATGTCGGATGGTAAACTCCATGCTGGTCACATAACGCTGTCCTTGAGAGATCAGATTACTGCTCATCTCTCATGTGATTCTGTGCTTCATAATTTCCATATATAGGCTTTAAAATCATTTCCTGGAGAGCACCAGCGACTCCAAGATGTATTCCACCTACTGAATCAGCCACCATTCAGTTCACCATTTGCCGCTATCAGTGCACTCCCCAACTGGTCGAAATTGTTGAAGGAGCTTTGCCGGGTCCGCATTTTGATCAGCTCTCCCAACTTCTTTAATTTCTGATACATCAGGAAACTCCAAAGCCAAAGTAGAAATCCTGTGATCATAAGCCAAACAGATAGATGTCTTCCGCATCACCAGTCGAATCACACAGACACAAGAGTTCCCAATTGTCCATGAATCTCCCCACATGGGCTCCCCCTAGCCCGATCTTCTTTTAAAGTGGTGTCAATCGCATTTAAACATGATATTGACATGCATGATATTTGTCTGTTCAACGATATGTTTGATGCTGCCTCTGATATCTCTGCTGTTACTCCTGTTGAAGTTGATTCACTGATCAAAGTTCTTAAGAAAGGCAAATCAGCTGGCCCTGACTGTCTCACCAGTGAATGCCTCATCAACGCCGATTTCAACTTGTGTATTTTGTTGTCATTGTGTTTTAACTGTATGTTTGTTCATGGTTACATGCCAGACATGTTGATGGACTCTGTTATTATTCCTTTGGTGAAAAACAAGTGTGCCAGTCTTTCTGACATGAACAACTACAGACCTATAGCTATTGCTAATGTTATATCTAAACTGTTAGAGGGTTTATTTCTGAACAGAATTGAGGATTATCTGTGGACAAACGACAATCAGTTTGGCTTCAAATCAGCTCTTTCAACTGACAAGGCTGTTTATCTACTCCATGAATTTGTTGACTACTTCAGAAGCCACTCCACTAGTGTTTATGCTACGTTCCTAGATGCTAGCAAAGCTTTTGACAGGATTAACCACTGGGGTTTGTTCAGAAAATTGATCGATCGAGGTATCCCTATTTACATTGTTAGCATCCTGCTATACTGGTACAGAAGGCAGTCTATGGTTGTTAGATGGGGCAATGTCACCTCATCCAAATTTCATGTGACCAACGGTGTTAAACAAGGTGGTATACTGTCACCCTTGTTGTTTAATGTCTATGTTGATGATCTCAGTATACTGTTGAACAATACTAATGTGGGCGGCTCCTTTAACGGTGCACTGTTAAATCACATTTTCTATGCTGATGACCTCTGTTTGTTAAGTTTATCTACCGCAGCGATGCAACATCTCCTTTCTGTATGCGAAAAATTTGGTAAAAAAAATGACATCCTGTTCAACTGTACTAAATCTATGTGTATGGCTTTCAAACCAAAGGGCATCAATACGTCGAATCCTGTTATGTCACTTTGTGGTAATAGCTTGAACTTTGTCGAAAAAGTCAAATACCTAGGTGTGTGGATTGAATCTGATAAGACCAATGCTGATTGTAACAGGCATCTCAGGAAACTGTACGCTCAAACCAATTTACTGTTGCGTAATTTCCATAGATGTTCTCCTGAAGTCAAATGTATGTTGTTCAAGACCTTCTGTACCTCAATGTACTGCTCGCCGTTATGGTTTAATAGCAATGTTGCTGTTAGGAACAAAATCCGCATTGCATATAATAACTCCCTAAGAAGGTTGTTAAATGTACCACGAAGGTCGAGTGCAAGCAAGCTGTTTGTGTCTGTGAACATTCCGTCTTTTGGAGAATTGATACGTAAGAATGTTTACAGTTTTTTGAGAAGACTGCTGGAATTTAACAATCATCTTATATCAGCAATTGTCAACTCGTCACTCACACTTCACTCCAGCATTTGGAAGTGGTGGTGTTCCATTTTACACTGAGCCCATTATGTTTTTTGTTGTTACAAGAGCGCCGAGTGTCTGCTGATCTGTATATTCTGTATTTATTTATCTATTTGTAATATGAACCCTGAGTTTGAAATAAACGTTTGAATTTGAATTTGAATTTGAATTAAACATTAAGAACATAAAAAACATTAAGAACATAGTATATAAAACTTTAAAACAAAAAACTGACAAAAGATCTTCCTGAGCTGAGGTCTTTTTAGTGACCTTAGAAGAGCCTTGATGGTGTGTTGGCTCTGAGGGAAATTCCTCAGATTCCGTTAAGTGCTGAGGGCCCTCTCTTACCGCTATATGTTGTCCCATGTTTTTAACGTGAATTTCAGATCCCAATCCGAACTTGTAATGATTTTTTTTTTTTTTATGCCTATACCCTATGAAATTGTGTGCAACCTCCCACCACCATCACAGCAAACAGTCACATTAATACAGTATTTGTTAGTGTGGAGATATCATGTGGTTCATTGTCACATTTCTATTTTAACAAGTTTTTTTTTTTTTTAAGACTTATTTGTTTCTAATATTATGTCTGTTCCATGAAATGTTTTACCACTTGCTGATTCTGCATCTCCTTTAATGTTTGTTACCTTGTAGGAGGAGGGTTGGATGCGCAGATTGACTAAAAATATCGTTATTCCCTAATGCAAACAGCCAGTTTTTCCTTATAGCTCTGGCGCTGGGTTTCCTGCTGCTGACCCATGGATTTTGAGGGTCTCTGCGTGGACCACGATTGAGCCTTGATTCTTTCAGTCGGGTCTACCGCAGGTTTGTACACCGTTACCGGGAGTCCTCTTCTCGCCATATCCATGGTTGCTTCTTCCACCGAGTTGTAGAGACACGTCTCATCCCCGTAAAAAAAACCTGCAGCTTCGCCGTAAATGGAGTCTGAAAGCGCAGTTTCTTCTCTTGTAGTATCTTTTTAGCGTTGTTGTATTCCCGACGCTTTTTAAGGACCTCCGGGGCGTAGTCGTGTTCCACGAAAACTTTTCTCTCTTGGTGCATAAATCCTTTTTTCTGCCAAGCCAGTCTTACAACCACTTCTTTTATTTTGGAGTTGGAGAACTTCACCATCACCGATCTTGGTGGCGCTTCCGCCGCCGGCCTAGGGGCTAATGTACAGTGCACCCTTTCTATCTTCAAGTCGGTGGTTTGGGGAATATCCAACTTCTCTCTCAGTATGGATTCCACGCATGCCGCCATTGTGGTGAAACCGTCCTCGACTTCTTCTTTCAGACCATGAATTCTTATGTTGTCCCTTCTTAGTCTTCCTTCTTGGTCGGTTAGCTTAGCCTCCAGTCTAGACTGTCGTTTGTGTAGTTCCAGCACGGTTATCTTCCTGCCCTTTTATTCTTTCCTCTGCTTCCATGATTCGGTCCTCGGCCTGGTCCACTCTGCTGTTTGTCCTTTTTATTTTGTCTTTGATTTCACAAAATTCGGCCCAACACTCTCGGCGAAATCGTCTTAATTAAGACTGAAGTCATTCTTGTTGGTCCAAAAAACCTTAGAAATTCCTTTCCAAATCAAACTTTCAGTTTGGATGCAGTTACTCTTTCTCTTAATAGCTCTGTGAGGAACCTTGGAGTTATTTTTGATCAGGATTTGTCCTTCAATTCACATATTAAATTTGTTTCTAAGACTGCCTTCTATCATTTGCGTAATATTGCCAAGATTAGGAGCATCTTGTCTCAGAGTGATGCTGAGAAGCTGATCCACGCTTTTGTTAGCTCGAGATTAGATTATTGTAATTCTTTATTATCGGGCTGTCCTAAAACATCTTTAAAAAGTCTTCAGCTGATCCAAAATGCTGCAGCAAGAGTTTTAACAGGTACTAGAAAGAGAGATCATATCTCTCCGGTTCTGGCATCCCTTCATTGGCTTCCCATAGAGTTTAGAATTAAGTTTAAAATCCTTCTTCTTACTTACAAAGCTCTAAACAATCAGGCTCCTTTTTATTTAAAAGATCTGATACTACCGTATTATCCTAACAGAGCACTACGCTCCCAAAATGCAGGATTACTTGTAATACCTAGAATCTCCAAAAGTACAATGGGAGGCAGAGCCTTCAGTTATCAAGCTCCTCTCCTGTGGAATCAGCTGCCAATCTGGATTCGGGAGTCAGACTCGATCTCTGTTTTTAAGAATAGGGCTAAAACCTACCTTTTTGATATAGCCTACAATTAGGGAGGGATCATGTGTTTCTGAACCCTCCCTTAGTTATGCTGCTAATAGGTTTAGTCAGCCGGGGGACCTCCAGTAATGCACTGGGCCTCACTCCTTTCCTCACTCTCTATGAAATATTTTTTTTTTGCTGGTCATTAACATTTGTTTGTTCTCTCCCATAGATTGAGTCCCCATCGTGCTGTTTGCTCTCTACATGTCTGTTCTTTTCTTCTTCTCTATCCCCTCACCCCCCAGCCAGTCGCAGCAGATGACTGCCCCTCCCTGAGCCTGGTTCTGCTGGAGGTTTCTTCCTGTTAAAAGGGAGTTTTTCCTCTCCACCGTCTCCAAGTGCTTGCTCACAGGGGATCGCCTGATTGCTGGGGTCTTTCTGCAACTGTGGGGGTCCCCCCTACAGTTGATAGTGCTATGAGATGACTGTTGTTGCGAAATGGTGCTATATAAATAAAGTTGAATTGAATTGAATTGAATTAATTCTTTAAGTACCATTTTTAAGCTAACCTTGCTGCTAGCTTCATTCAGCTCCTCGTCTTCTGAATGGAAATCATCTGGATCAGATTCTCCGGCTGATGCGTGTCCTGGCCTGGTAAATGTCGATTTCTTCTGTTTTCCTTTAGGCATGATGGCTTTGTCTCTTGATTTACACTTTTCCAAAAATCTGTTAAATCTGATTTTCAAGGTATTTTCCTGGATTGGCTCTGGGAGCTTCAGCGTTAAGCTGCTATCACCATGGTGTCCAGACCGGAAGTCGTTGTTGGGATATATTTTGACACGTTTACGTGGAACGATCTTATTTTTACAGAAAGCCATATATGAGCATGTGATGTCCACCAAAGAGTCCAAATCATCCCCGCAGGCCAGTGTGAACATCTCCCAGTCTGTACAGTCAAAGCATTCCTGGAGGCTGTGCACTGAATCCTCTGTCCACACATCAATGTCTCTCGTCTCCACCTTGCCTCTTCTGAGAGCAGTTTTATATGTGGGCAGCAAATGTACACAGTTGTGATCTGAGGATCCTACAGGAGGAAGGGGGAGTGATTTATAGGCCCTCTCTATGGATCCATAGCACAGGTCCAATGTCTTTTTTCGCCTGGTTGGGCAGGAGACATACTGATAAAAGTTTTTAAGTGTCTTCTTTAAAGAAACATGGTTAAAATCCCCAAGAATGAAGTTTGGCGCCTCTGGAGAAATTGATTGCAGCCGCTGGATTACATCAAAGATGGTGCTGGAGGTGGAGTCAGCATCTGCCCTCGGGTGAATGTACACAGTTGTGATGAAAAGCTGGGGGAACTTGCGAGGCAAATAAAAGGGGCGTAGTAACACAGACAGCAGCTCCACATCGGGTGTACAGATGCGCTCTCTGACTGTGACAGATGTGCAGTACTGCTTATTAGTGTATAAACATACGCCGCCCCCCTGACGTTTCCCCGTTACCTCTTCCTGCCGATCCAAGCGCAGTGGGGCTCTGAAGCCGTCAATCCACAGGTCTGCGGCTCGGTCATGCGCATTAAGCCAAGACTCTGTGAAAGCCATGACACAGCAGTTCTTAAAGTCCTTCTGGTAGCGTACATTCCCTTGAATTTCATCCACCTTGTTTCTCAGAGATTGTACGTTCCCAAAAATCATAGAAGGAAGAGGAATGTTACCAAACTGGCGTCTTCTCAGGCGCAATTTCATGCCTCCACGCTTTCCGCGTTTCCTTCTCCCGTCTCTCCCGTCTCTCTTTTCACCGCTGTGTCCGTCTCTCAAAATAAAGTCCGGCAGTTGTGGCTTAGGCTCAATCACAGTCGCTGCATCAACCGTGTTTAAATGCAGCAACATGTCCGTGGAATAATTTATTCTTCCCGCCATGATGCCGATTGCATTTACCTCATAGACAATGAGCCGTAGGAAAAGTAGCAGCAATGCAAAAAAGCGGAGGAAGTCCATGTTGATGGAACCAGAGAGCTCTTCGCCATACAGTCCACAAACATTCCAGGACAGAAACGGCACAGAGAATTTTGTAAAAACACATTAAAATGCATAAAAACAAGACACACAGACGACAGACTTTTTCACCAGCTGCCGGTTGTTGCGTGCGCATGCGCCCAATTGAGTTGGAGATGTTGTTTCCAACCCGGACAGACTGAGGTCTCTCAGTCAGGAAATCCAGGATCCAGAGACATGTGGTGGTGTTCAGACCAAGAAGGAGTAATTTCTTCATCAGTCTCTGGGGAACAATGGTGTTGAATGCTGAACTGAAATCAATGTACAGGAGTCTGGCGTAGGTGTCTTTCTGATCCAGGTGGGTGATGACAGAGTGCAGGGTGGTGACTATTGCGTCCTCCGTGGAGTGGTTTGAACGATATGCAAACTGGAGCGGGTCATGTGATGCAGGGAGGCAGGCTGTAATGTGTGGTTTGACAAGCCGCTCAAAACACTTCATCACAATTGGTGTCAGTGCAACAGGACAATAGTCATTCAGACAGGACACAACTGGTCTCTTTGCCACCGGTACAATGATAGAGGTGTTGAAGCATCTGGGAACGATGGCCTGACTCAGGGAGATGTTATAAATGTCAGTCAGGACATCCGCCAACTCGCTTGCACAGTCTCGGAGCACACGTCCTGGGATGTTGTCTGGACCTGCAGCTATACGTGGGTTGACCCTGGTTAGGGTCCTCTGTGTGTCCGCTGTGTTGATGGTGAAAGCTGGTCCGACCGATGGTGGGGGTGGGACAGCCCTCCCTCTGATTGTCGGGTTTGATGCTTCAAAACGTGCAAAGAAGTCGTTGAGCCTGTCTGGAAGCGAAGCGTCGTCATCATCGACCCCCTGCCCAGACTTATAGCCTGTCAGTGTCCAAACTCCCTGCCACATCTGATTGGTGTTCCCAGTGTCACAGAGGTGTCCCTGGATTTTCTCCGCACAGGCGCGCTTCGCCGTCTTAATTCCCTTAGAGAGCGCAGACCTGGCTGAGCAGAGGGCGATCCTGTCCTTCGCTCTGAAGGCTGCATCTCTGGCTGTAAGCAGCGAGTGCACCTCTGCAGTCATCCAGGGCTTATGGTTTCCCCATACAGTGATGGTCTTCACTGTAATGAAATCTTCTGTGGACTTCGCAATGTAGCTGCTCTTACGAAAGGAAAATATATTTACCAATATATTACTTGAAATATGTTGCAATATATTCTAATATATTATTTTCCCGATACATTTCCCAACATATTATATGTTTTAAATACATGGACATACTGTATATTGATGATACATATATTACACAATATATTATATATTCATGTAATATATTGCAATATATTGCAAAATATACAAATGATTGCTGCTTTCCATATATTGCAATATATTAAACATGAATGAATAATATATGTGTTTATATATCCCAAAATATATGTAATTTCATATTTATAAATATCTGCCATCATGTATTGTGATTTATATGGGAAAATGTATAGGGAATATATGTAAATATAAAGTGTCACATATATGTTCAATATATGATAAATGTATTTTACATATATGGAAAATTATATGGAAACATAAATGAAATATATGATTCTGACACCCTTTGGTTTGAAAGCCATACACATAGATTTAGTACAGTTGAACAAGATGTCATTTTTTCACCAAATTTTTCACATACAGAAAGGAGATGTTGCATCGCTGCAGTAGACAAACTTAACAAACAGAGGTCATCAGCGTAGAAAATGTGATTTAACAGTGCACCGTTAAAGGAGCCGCCCACATTAGTATTGTTCAACAGTATACTGAGATCATCAACATAGACATTAAACAACAAGGGTGACAGTATACCACCTTGTTTAACACCGTTGGTCACATGAAATTTGGATGAGGTGACATTGCCCCATCTAACAACCATAGACTGCCTTCTGTACCAGTATAACAGGATGCTAACAATGTAAATAGGAATACCTCGATCGATCAATTTTCTGAACAAACCCCAGTGGTTAATCCTGTCAAAAGCTTTGCTAGCATCTAGGAACGTAGCATAAACACTAGTGGAGTGGCTTCTGAAGTAGTCAACAAATTCATGGAGTAGGTAAACAGCCTTGTCAGTTGAAAGAGCTGACTTGAAACCAAACTGATTGTCGTTTGTCCACAGATAATCCTCAATTCTGTTCAGGAACAAACCCTCTAACAGTTTAGATATAACATTAGCAATAGCTATAGGTCTGTAGTTGTTCATATCAGAAAGACTGGCACACTTGTTTTTCACCAAAGGAATAATAACAGAGTCCATCAACATGTCTGGCATATAACCATGAACAAACATACAGTTAAAACACAATGACAACAAAATACACAAGTTGAAATCGGCGTTGATGAGGCATTCACTGGTGAGACAGTCAGGGCCAGCTGATCTGCCTTTCTTAAGAACTTTGATCAGAATCAGAATCAGAATCAGGTTTATTGCCATTGTTCATGTAGTACACAAACTAGGAATTTGTCTCGGTACAATGCTGCAACATTAAACATGATAAGATAAGAGAAATAAACTAAACATGTAATAAAGTGTAGGATAAGATTAAGTGATACTGGTCAACAGTTAAAAAATATATTAGCCAGCAGCAGATACTGTGGAGAACTATATAATGCAGTCGGTAATGCAGGAAGAAAACAGTGATGATTGACATGAGTCTGGTTGAGCTGCTGTACATGGTGCACGAGAGTCACTTAGTGTTCAGCAGTCTAATGGCAGAGGGGAAGAAGCTGTTCATGTGACGGGAGGTTTTAGTCTGGATGGACCGAAGTCTTCTACCAGAGGGGAGGGGGGCAAACAGTACGTGACCAGGGTGTGAGGGATCGGCTATGATCCGGCCAGCACGCCTCCGGGTCCTGGAGATGTACAGATCCTGGAGAGATGGGAGCTTGCAGCCGATCACCTTCTCAGCAGTGCGCACGACGCGCTGCAGCCTTAGTCTGTCCCTGGCAGTGGCTCCTGCGTACCACACGGTTATGGAGGTGGTGAGGATGGACTCGATGATGGCTGTGTAGAACTGCACTAACATCTTGGTGGGTAGCTTGAGCTTCCTCAGCTGCCGCAGGAAGAACATCCTCTGCTGGGCTTTTTTGATGAGTGAGCTGATGGTCAGCTCCCATTTGAGGTCCCTGGTGATGGTAGTGCCTAGGAAGCGGAAGGAATCAGCAGTGGTGATGGGAGAGCCTGAGAGGGTGAGGGGGGGCAGAGGAGTAGTGACTTTCCTGAAGTCTACAATCATCTCCACTGTCTTCAGAGCGTTCAGCTGCAGGTTGTTATTGCTGCACCAGGACGCCAGCTGGGCCACCTCTCTCCTGTAGGCGGACTCGTCGCCGTTGGAGATGAGCCCGATGAGGGTGGTGTCGTCCGCAAACTTGATCAACTTGACAGACTGGTGGCTGGAGGTGCAGGAGTTGGTATAAAGGGAGAAGAGTAGGGGGGAAAGTACACAGCCCTGGGGTGATCCGGTGCTGATGCTAGTATAGTCTGAGACAGTCTTTCCCAGCCGCACATGCTGCCTCCGATCCGTCAGGAAGTCGATGATCCACCTGCAGAGGGAGTCAGGCACGTTGAGCAGGGACAGCTTGTCCCGGAGCAGAGCGGGGCGGATGGTGTTGAATGCGGAGCTGAAGTCCACAAACAGGATCCTGGCGTAGGTTCCCGGGGAGTCCAGGTGCTGCAGGATGGAGTGGAGGGCCAGGTTGACTGCATCGTCTACAGACCTGTTGGCTCGGTAGGCAAACTGCAGCAGGTCCAGGAGAGGGGTGGTGATGGACTTGAGGTGGGACAGGACCAGGCGCTCAAAGGACTTCATGACTACAGAGGTGAGCGCTACAGGTCTGTAGTCATTAAGTCCAGTGATCCGTGGCTTCTTGGGGACAGGGATGATGGTGGAGGATTTGAGGCAGGACGGCACGTGGCATAACTTAAGGGAGGTGTTAAAAATGTCTGTGAATACAGGAGCCAGCTGTTTCGCACAGAGTCTCAGGGTGGAGGGAGACACGCCGTCTGGGCCGGGGGCCTTGCGCGGGTTCAGTCTGGAGAACTGTTTGAGCACATCCTGCTCACTGATGATAAGGGGAGGGGGGGAGGTGGGGGGGGTGCCTTGAATGAAGTAGGGAATGTGGAGGCTGTGGAGCTGGAGGGAGGGGGGGAGTTGGACACAGATGACGAGGTGTCAAAACGGGCATAGTGTTGGGACAGTCTCTGACAAAGGGCTTTGTCATCCTGACCTTTAGGAGCCTGAGGTCGATAGTTGGTGATCTGCCTCAGTCCTCTCCACACGGAAGCCGAATCATTAGCAGTGAACTGCTGCTGGAGTCTCTCTGAGTATAGAGATTTAGCCCTCTTCAGCTCTCTGTTAAACCGGTATTTAACCTCCCTGTAGCAGTCCCTGTCTCCACTTTTCAGCGCTGCTTCCTTCTCCTTCCTGATCTGTCTGAGCTTAGCTGTGAACCAGGGTTTGTCATTAGAGTAACTCACCCTGGTGCGTGATGGAAGAATGTTCTCTTCACAAAAGTGGATATATGAGTTCACAGTCTCCGTGTACTCATCCAGATCATGTGTGGCTCCTTTAAACATGCCCCAGTCAGATATTTCCATGCACGTTTCCAGCTTCTCCTCAGCATCACTGGTCCGTATCTTCGTAGTGCTCACAACAGGTTTAGTGAGCTTCAATCTCTGTCTGTATGTGGGAATGAGGTGAACCATCACGTGATCAGATAATCCCAGCGCAGCACGAGGAACAGCGCGATATGCGTCTTTCACTGTGGTGTAACAGTGATCCAGTGTGTTTAATCCTCTGGTGGGGCATTTAATAAACTGTTTGTAGTGGGGGAGATCGTGGCTCAGATTGCACTGATTAAAGTCGCCAGCCACAATAATCAGCGAGTCTGGAAAACTCCGCTCTGTGTGTTGAATGTGATCCGCGAGCACGCGCTGAGCTTCGCGCGTGTCCGCGTCGGGAGGGGCGTACACAGCGATCAGTATAAAAGAAGCAAACTCCCGCGGGGAATAAAAAGGCTTGCAGTTGATAACAAGAAATTCCAAGGCAGGAGAACAGTGTTTGGAAATTACCGTTACATCAGAGCACCAGCTACAGTTGATGTAGAAGCAGACACCGCCTCCTGTGGTCTTGCCGGAAAGCTCTGTGTCACGATCAGCACGGAAGAGCTGGAAGCCGTCAAGGCGCAGCGCGCTGTCCGGTATATTTTCCCGGAGCCAGGTCTCAGTAAAGCAGAGGACAGCTGAGGAGGCGAGGTCCTTAAAACGCATCAGCAGTCTCAGTTCATCTACCTTGTTAGAGAGAGAGTTGGTATTGGACAGAAATATGCCAGGCAGCGCCGTTCGCGAGCCTCTCCTGCGAAGTCGTACGAGAGCGCCCGCTCGTCTTCCTCTCTTCCGCCGTCTCACTTTCCGAGCCAAACAATAAACCAGATCGGCGGCAGGGGCTAGAAAAACTGGGAGGAGGTCCGTGGGGGTGAAAGTCCTGATATTTAGAAGTTCTTCACGGGTATAAGTGCAAGCAGACACACAATTGACAAACAAAAACAAACAAAGAGCGCAGCGAAGCACCATGTCGACCGCTGTGGGCGCCATCTTGGATTTTCAGTGATCTGAAAATCCAAGTTGATTCACTTTGATCAGTGAATCAACTTCAACAGGAGTAACAGCAGAAATATCAGAGGCATCAAACATATCGTTATACAGACGAATATCATGCATAACAGAATCCTTCATTGAACCATTCTTGACTGAGTTGAAAATAGCTTCATAATGACATTTCCACTTTTCAGCAATATTAACGTCACCAGTCACACCATCAATAGTGTTTGATCTGACAGACCGGTGGGAGCTCATAGCCTTCATTTGTTTCCAGAATTCTACCATGTTCACTTCACTCATGTGATTAGCTACTAGCTAAATACTATCAAACTAACATTTCCGGGATGTTTACTGCCCCCCCCCCCGAAAAAATAAGTTGCCATGTGCCGAGGTCTTTAAGCCAGAAGAAACACTGGTTATATTTACTAGTCCAGCAAAAACGATTTGATTTAATACAGATTTAGTCCAGATTCCATGCAGCTCTTCACTGTTTTAACCACCGTTAAGACTTCAGGGTCAGCAGGACCTAAAAGACCAGAAGGTCCAAGCAGACCATCAGATGTTTCCACCAACACCAGAATCTCATCAAAGTTCTGTTTTACTGCTGCTGCAGGTCAGCACACTATTCAGAACCGAGCCTCTCCACACGTACCTGACTCCGGTTCTCCGCTTCTTCTGCTGCAGTTTGGTTCACTGATGGCGGCTGAAAAACTCCACACTTTCACTTCCTGGTTGACTCCCTGCATGTTGCCAGATGTGGCAGAACTAGTAGTAGTAGATTAGTTTATTTGACAGGGACAGTGCAATAAACATAGACAATTAATCAAAGACAATCAATCTGATGTGTTGCACATAGAGTGTATAGCTATTAGCTAATTTGCAACTCTTGTCCCTGGATGGGCTTTAGAAAAAAGAATCAAGATAAAAAATATACACAATAACCACATACATCAATGCAGAAAAATTATAAATACACAATTATAAATATTATAAATATTATAAATACACAAATATAACAGCCTGACTCACATTTAACATAAATATTATAAATATTATAAATACACAAATATAACAGCCTGACTCACATTTAACACATATAACATAACTCACGTTTGCCTATTTCAGGCCTCCCTCCCTTCGTCACTCACTATAAACAAACACATTTATTCCTTCCCTTCATTCACTCTCACTTTGCAGACAATTAATTCATACATGAGTACATTCTTGTTTATTTTTCAGCCAGTTTTTAACATTTTTAGTGAATGTTTTAAAGTCCGTTATTATTTTAATTTCATTTGGCATTGTGTTCCAGATGTGACTGCCCTTTATAGAGAAAGCTGTTTGTCCAAATGTGGTTCTGCGGTGGAATATTTTACAGTTATTGTTAACAGAACTCCTGGTGGCTCTGCTGCTGTCCTGTCTTTGGACAAAACCAGCAAGTGGCTCGGGTGCTGATTTATGGAAACATTTGAACGTTAATTTCAGAAGACAGAGGTCAATGAAGCTCTCAAAACTCAATAGGTTGTATTTTTTTAAAACATTACAGTGATGCCACCTAATGGGTTTTTTGTCCAAGATTTTTAGGGTTTGATTATATAATGAACCTATATGTCTTATTGTGGAAGGGGCTGCTTGAGCCCAGACTGTCAAACAGTATGATATATGAGAAAAAACCATAGAATGCATATACAGTGCAGCTGCTTCGTAAGGTATGTAATATCTAATTAATTTAAAGCAGTTCAGATTTTTTTTTACTGTTTTTGAAATTTTCTTTATATGAAGATTAAATTTGAGTTGAGGATCTAGTACAATGCCAAGGTATTTGAATTCTGTAACTAAACTGATGTCATGATCATGTATATTAACTTTAAAATGTTGCAGGTTACATTTTTT
This sequence comes from Pholidichthys leucotaenia, assembly GCA_020510985.1. Classification (NCBI taxonomy): domain Eukaryota; kingdom Metazoa; phylum Chordata; class Actinopteri; order Cichliformes; family Pholidichthyidae; genus Pholidichthys; species Pholidichthys leucotaenia. The sequence goes on from JAJAQF010000301.1 coordinate 24,695, forward strand.
GATTGAAAAGCACATTGAGACTGTTTTCTGAAGGTTCAGCAATAGATGGTTCTTGAGGAGCCACTCTTGGACATCAACCATACTTGTAGACAGTACATCTGCAGCCTGTGCTGGAGTCTTGGCAGCTGTGTAAATAACTGCATCATCTGCATAAAGTTGGCATGTTGCAGCTGAGCAGTGTAACGGCAGGTCATTAATAAAAATGCTGAAAAGTAAAGGACCAAGAATGGACCCTTGTGGGATACCCATGCGGTTGTTTAAAAATGAGGATTTATCCTGGTGAACTTTTACACACTGTTCTCTATTCTGGAGATAAGATGCAAACCATTCTAATGTATTTGGGGAGAAGTTAAAAGATACCATTTTGGATAAAAGCAAACTGTGGTTTACAGTATCGAAAGCCTTTTTGAGATCTAGAAAAACAGCTCCTACCACATTACCCCTGTCCAAGGACTGTTTGACATTTTCAATAAGGCAACAATTTGCTGTTTCTGTTGAGTATCCTGGTCTAAAACCAAATTGATGTGGATGAAGAAGTTGATTGTCTTGTAAGTAGTCTATCAGCTGTGTAGCTACAACTTTTTCAAGAACCTTAGATAGGACTGGTAAGATAGAGATTGGGCGGTAATTGCATATATCGTCTTTACTGCCTGATTTATGAACTGGTATGACGACAGCTTTTTTCCAGTCAGATGGAAATGTACTAGACCTAATGGAGAGATTAATGAGATGAGTCAGTGGTTTGATTAATATTTTGCTGTGCATTTTGAGAAAGGAGGTGCTCATATTGTAGATATCATTAGTTTTTGAGTTTGACAGTGTTTTAACAATACCAGCAATTAACTTCTCATTTACCTCATCGATGTGAAAAGTATCTGTTGGAAGTATGGAATTTGTGTTGTTGAGCACATTTGGCAGCACAAAAATTTTTGTTAAGTCTTCCACAGAGCCCACAAAGTGTGAATTAAATTCATTTGCCAAAGTAGCCTTGTCACTGACGGTCTTGCCATTGATTCTAAGTTCCTTTACCCCCTTCTGATCGTTTTTTTTATTAGTTAAGTTATTTAAATGCCTCCATAGGGAACTGTTGTTACCCTTTGCATGATCTATCAGTTTATTGTAATAAGATATTTTTGATTTTCGCAGCTCATGTACCACTTTATTTCTTAAACTTTTGTACACAAGGTGATCATTTTGTAGTTTGGAGGTTAGTGATGTTTTCAGTGCATAGTCTCGCCTCTTCATAAGTTTTCTTATTTCATTATTTAACCATGGTAGGCTAATCTTCTGTTGTCTACTTTTAATTTGCTTTGAAAATTTTTCTATAGACTTTGTGATTGTTGCAGTTATAAAATTACAACAATCATCTACTTCACATGTTGACATGAGCTGCTCCCAATTTTGATTCTCTAAGTAATGTTCAAACTCCTCATTTTTTGATTTGGGGATAATAAAATTTGATTTGTCAATATCGACTCCCCCAAAATACTGTAGTCGCTTTTTAGTAAGTTTCCTGACAGCAAGAACCATGTTATGATCTGAGAGACCAGTTACAAGATTATAGGTTCTGGTTATTCGTTCTGGTTTATTAGTAAATACCATGTCAATAAGTGTTCTGGATTGTTTGGTTATCCTGGTGGGTCCTTTGATGATTTGCTGGTAATTAAATTTAGTCATGAGGCTTTTCAGTTTTTGTTTGTCTTTTTTATCAGACCAGTTGATATTAAAGTCACCATGAATTATTGTTTCTCTGTTCTTCTCAAGTTGTTTAACCAGATCACTTAATTCATTATAAAAGGAAGAGTTGTGTGACGGTGGGTTGTACACTACTGCAATGTTGAAATTCATTACCGGAGAGAGACATACATTAACAGCTAAACATTCAAGTGAAGTATTCAAATCAACCAGTTGACATTTATATTTCTCTTTGATGTAAATTAAAACACCTCCTCCCCTCCCTACCTGCCTGTCTTTTCTAAAACACTGGTAGCCCACAATATCGATCATATTAGTGTCTATGTTACTGTGTAGCCAGCTTTCTGAGAGACAAAGGTAGTCCAGATTTGAGTCCAACAGCAACACCGAAATCTCATCTCTTTTGGGGATTATGCTCCGTATGTTTAAATGTCCGCCGAGGATCCCCTTTGGTTTAGCCTTGGTGTCCCAAAGAACTCGTGCATGATTAACAGTTTGGAAAAATAAATGTTGTTTTTGCTTTTGTACAGCTCGGTTTTGTGCTAACCCAGTGGTCTGCTGTTTAATAGTGGCAGGTCCAGGGTTAAGGTGAATATCTCCTGCCAGAAGTAGCAGAACTAACAGAACTTTAACTGTATATCCTCTGCCATATTGTGATTTTTGCTTAACAGCCATGTTTGCCTTAATTTGGAAGTTTTTGCTCAGGGCTTTTAAAGACCACATAGAGTGTAGGGTGAGATGTCCAAGCCCAAATCCATACAGATAAAACTTTTTAACTTCACCTTTGGTTGAGTTTGTCGGAAAATCCTTCTTGTTGCAGGTCCAGACACACAAAGACAAAACGAAGAGGAAGTAGAGAAGTAGAGAAGGCTTATTAGTGGTGCCCATCAGCCCACTTTTTAATCCGGTGGCCGCCATCTTCAGTCTTTCTTGGAAAGAAGGAAAAAGAAAATCTGTGGATAGTAAAATAAATTCTGCTTATATCGCCAGAATCTGATCCGATCGTCCTCGAATCCAGCTGGGCCTCAGCTAGCCAACTAGCCCCTTCCGTTGCTGGTCTCGTTGCTCATAGTCGCCGTAACTGGTCTCCCGTCCCGCTCCTCCAACCGAGTCTCGTCACACACCGCCGCTGCCACCGAGCTCCGCTGAGGTCACGGTAAGTCCTCCGCTAGGCACCGCCACCTACCGTTGTCTGCCTGGGTGAAATCTCTGCTGAGCCCCGTCAACAAATAGCCGCTTGCCTGGTAGTATCTCCGCTGGGCCTCGCAGCTGGGCTTCGATTCAGGCTGGTGTAAGGTGGAATGACTGGCGCCAGCATTAAGCTAACTAGCGTTAGCTTAGCAATCGCTTCGGGTAGTCTCGTCGCACACCGCCGCTGCAGTCACGGTAAGTCCTCCGCTGGGCACCGCCGCCTACCGCCGTCTGCCTGGGTGAAATCTCTGCTGAGCCCCGTCAAACAAATAGCCGACTTGCCTGGTAGTATCTCCGCTGGGCCTCGCAGCTGGGCTTTGATTCAGGCTGGTGTTAGGTGGAATGGCTGGCGCCAGCATTAAGCTAACTAGCGTTAGCTTAGCGTTAGCTTAGCAATATGTCTTGTAAGTCACAAAAACATGTTACAGACATGTTGATAACAAAAAAAAAACAACTTGATTTTTGCCAGAGTGTCACTTTAAGAAAATTGTTTTTGTCTGTACTTGGGACTTTGACATAGATCAGATCAGTTTGTGACCAATTAATGCAGAAAACCAGGTAATTCCAAAAAGTTCACATAATTTTTCTTGCCACTGTGTTTAGAATTACGCTCTTCTCACCAAACCAGTTCATGTTCACTTTATATTTGTTCTCCATGCTTGACACTTTTTTTGTGACTCTGAAATTAACTTCAGATTACTTAGGACGTACATCAACCATTGAGAAGGTGAATCTCACTTCCACCATAGCCTGAATTGGCCTGCATCACCTACAACAGCACTATGTAACTTTGCTGTTCCTGGTAGAAACACTGAAAAGACCACATGTAACACCCACTTGTGTGTAACACTTCTTTGTAGCACTTTAGGTGTCTCACCACTCTATCTGACCCACACTTGGGCCAACTCAGCTCTGGATGGGGCCACAAGTGATCAGACTGGCTGTCTTCTGCTGCCTCCATCTGTCTGCTGAAACCACAGGTGACATGGAGTCATTTGGTGCTTTAATAAAGGCCATGGTCAGTCTTCAGCAGTTTATCAGCAGCTGCAAACTGAGAGACGTAGATTAGGTCCAGATTTGCAGGGATAAAGGTGCAGCGACGTGATAAAAGATGGGAGGTTTTAAAAAAGAACAATTTAATTACACTGAATAAAAAGTAGTCAGTGCACAGATGAGCACTGCAGATGTACAAGAAAAAAGCTTTCTGCTTGTAGCAAAGCATCTTTGATGTTTATCTCTGCAATAAAAGTCAAAAAAAAATTGAGAAAAAAGTAAAAAAATTACAAGAAAAAGTTACAAACGTAAGAAAAAAAATGAGAATTTTTTGAGGAAAAAGTTACAAATCTACAAGAAAAGAAATTGAATGTTTACAGGAAAAAGTAAAAAAAAAAAAATAGATGAAAAAATGTTGAAAATTTACAAGAAAAAAGTTGCAAATTCCTGAGAAAAAAAGAGAAAATTTTGAGAAGAAAATTTCAAGTTTAAAAGTCCTGGTAGTTTTCAGTGCAGGATCTACGCGTCGCTGTTGAAGCCTCCATTTAGCTGATCTGTGAGGAGCCTCACGCCACCAACAGCAGCCAGGAGCAGAACCACGCAGAAACATTCAAAAATACCAGAACTGCAACTGCTGAAATTATCTGCACTTGGCTGCAAAACAGCTATGTGGACTATACATTAAAATGAATTGAAACCCTTCTAAAAACGCTGTTTCAAATGCCCCACTACTGCCCTCTTGCTGACTGATTTAACACTGCAGCCCAAACCGGAAGTTGCCCCCATCATGGTTCCTGCAGCAGCCCTCAGGAATCAGGAGGATCTGATGAGTTTTTCATTTCTGCTTCAACCTGCTGCTTCAAAGTCATGATGTTCACTTGTGGAACCTGATCTAGAAGATTCTCTGCACAGCTGCAGAAGGAAATCCTAGAAACACGTCCCTGCTCAGTTTAAAGTCTGTTTCATGGGTATTTTTCTCTGTGAAATAAAAAAGATTCTAAAACACACAAAGCAACTCAAATGTGACATTTTCAGAATCATCAGTTTAACAGGGAAAACAGTGTCATGAATTTCTCTCTGTTCAGTCAGAAATAAATAAGCTGCAGTTAGTTTACAGTGAATTAGAGTTTACAGACAGAAAAAAGGAAGAGAGCAAATCTGAATGGATTTTTATCCTGGTGCCAATAGAAAAGAGTCTCCTGCTAGTCAG